>CM042747.1:42046238-42153011 GCA_022496165.2 Catalaphyllia jardinei | reverse complement strand
GAATAAGGTGTATAATAATAATATCACTAGGTTCGCTCAAGAACAGGCCATTATATAAAAGAATGATCTTCAATCGAATGAACCCTCCAGTTGGTAACTAAATAAGACAACAGTAAAAACTACATTCAAAATCCAAATAGAACGCGGTTGTACTCGAGACACATGCTGAAAGTGATAACGTTAAACTACAACTACATTTTGAAGAAAGTTTTTTTTTGTAAAAGTGCTCATGTTCTTATTGTAAAAAGAAAAGGAGACGTTTCGAGGAGAACCTTTTCGTCAGTCGCTGATGATGATCAACCGGCCACATTTGCGACTGACGAAGAGGTTCTTCCCGCAACGTCCTATATCATTTTACAGTAGGAACATGAGCACTTTCAGTTTTCAAAAAATGTTTCTTCATAGTAGTAATAGCATAAATTAATTAACTTTAGATCTACATTTTACATGGCAAAGGCGCCTATCGCGCCACGAATTGCTACTGGTGCTGCCGCGAGTGATTAAGTTAATATAATGCAAAGCAATAAAAAACATTAATACAGTATAATCAACATTTGTTTGACGCCGGGGCACGTTCAGTTGTCTTTTAACGCACTTTGCTGCCTTGTACATGCGCTCGCTTTAAATACAAAATTTTTATTAAAGCCACAACGGAACCCAAAAAACAGCACGTTTTAAAACAACCCTCATAGATATTTAGCTTTGATCCTGAATGAATCAATTTATGGCCGAATCAATTCGCCGTTTCCGTTTTCTTTTCCAAACCAAGAACCAAGACTTTGATCATTTCATGTTGTTATTCTCATACCTTGCTTAGAGCCACCCCTGGGGCCTTTTGTGTGCGTGCTTCCAACGTAAACTATAACAATTCCCTTAAAGATATTAAAAATGATAGCAAACTTTTCGATCGAGGTGTCAAAGGTAAAAACACTGCGCTCTTTGACGTCATCTTAGCTATGCCCGGCTCTAGCATCCATGAATTTTACTAACGTCTGCTGGTTTGGAACGAGTAAGGTTTCGGTCGATTGCCAGCCGATGACGACTTTCTTCTCGTCACACGGTCAGGTCTGTAAGATTCTTCTCGGCTTCTTCCTGGTTGAAAATCGTCATAATCATAGCTTGCATAATTGTTGTAATTATGGTAACTGTTCTCGTGATTGCGGTAATTATCACGAGAATAATTTAAGTCACCGTAATGACAAAAATAGTCAGAATTGTAATAAGTATCATAATTATAATAATCATTACCAGAATGATAATAATTACTCGCTGAATTGCGATAATTGCTTTCTCTTTGCTCTCTGTTTTGGAACCTCCTTGATACGTAATTACGTGACTGGAGATGGTTTTCAACCGGTGGATAACGATCTTCCCTACGTAAATTTGGTTTAAAGTCACGATACTCGTTTTGATATCTGCTGTACTGAGCTGGTCTCCAATTCGTCCTCTCCTGATCAGAAGCAGCATGCCTTGTGAAGTACTCCTTACTGGTGTGAAGATATCCCGGTTTGTCAAGTGGAACAGGTTCTTCTCTTTGCCTTTTTCCACTTTGAATGCGAGACAAGTCCTCGCTGTGTAAAAGCAAAAACAAAAATGTTTAATAGAGTTATTAAAGATTTCCAAGTCAGAAATGTAGCCATTTTTCAACCAACATGACGTGACACTAAACGTAGCGTGGTGTGACAGGTAAGACAGCGTGACCTAACCTATCTCAAAATAGTGAAAACTCACGTTTTAGGCGTCTTTTTCTGAAGATCTTCCAAGTAATTCTCACGCTCCATATCATGTCCTCTGGCTTGGTTGAATGCTGGAAAAGAAATTTGACAATTATTTGTTTCAAGTACAATATTTCAAGTACAGTTATTTCAAACAAGCAACTCAGACACCTTGTTCTTAAAGATCCTGCTCCTTACAATATTTTAGGCAAAATTTATTTAAATGTTTTTTCTCATATTACTTCTTTTATTAATTATAATTAATAAAGTCTATTAACTATCAGTCTGCATTCTTGTTTAAATAGGCCACATTCTAACATATTCTAACATGGCTCTCAGGCTCTCAAGACAAACATATATTTGGTGTTGTTTTCTTGTATCCAAGTCCCTTTTGGGAATTGAGAGGAAAAAGAACTTGACAATTTTAAAATTTTTACCCGAAAAGCCTCAGAACCATGTCAGAAAATTGATATATCAAACCCTATTCCTAGGGTCTCTCATCTTACCACCCCCTGGATGAGAGACCCTGGGAACGAGGTTGATATCAAACATGGCCTATTGCAAATCGTCTAACAAGTGAAAAATCAAAATCTTAAAGTTAAAAAATTTTTCTCACCTTGAATGGCTCTTTCAGGTGTGTATCCTCTGCATTCAATAAGGTACCTAGCATGGAAAAGAATATTCATTCAGACGGCTGTGTAAATGCTACTTTCAAATCTTGTGATATTTCAATTATCTTTCACTTTACCTGCAAACAACATAACCAGCTCTGTTCAGACCATGGGTACAGTGAACACCAATAACATCATCTGAAAAGAAATTGTTTGAAACGGCTTTGAAATGTGAAGAAAATGAAGGACATGTGATATTGCATAGCTCTCGGCATGATTCCAGGAAGGTTGTTGCCTTGGTACAAAACTCATTGGAGAGCACCACAAAAGCCTTCATTGGAGGGCCAATCTATAACTGCTACAGTGAAACCTGTATTAAGTGGGCACCCTTGCAGTTGGGACCCTCACCAGTGTCTAAGCATATTGTGCAATAATAGTTAATTACAATAGTCAATCAGTCAATGCATCAGTCTGGAATCATCTCAGCTGAGCTTTTGGAAGTAAAAAATGCTCTTAAAGTGTCCGGTTATTGCAGGTTTTGTGCAACAAAATGGCTTAATGTCAGTGCCCATGTATGCTTAACAGAGGTGTCTGCAGAATGCAGGTTTATTTAAGTAATGCAGGAGGAACATTTTGGGACTCTGCAGGTGAGTAACAGAGGGGGTCTTTCCTTATATGGGGTCAGCTTAAAACAGGTGTCAGTGTAACATATATACCTGGTGATTCACAATGGCATAAATATGAAGGTTTAATATTTAAAGCTCAATCGTCACATTTTGTATTTTTACCTGAGGTGGGATTCTCTGCAAAAAACCTGCAGACCTCAACCTTGAACCTTAAAAAAAGAAAAGCAGTACTATTCTTGTTACTTAATTTTATCAGACAAAAGTGTCACAGATACCTATTATAATAAGTACTTTGCCAAAATTTCACCAACCTAGAAGCTAACACAGGAATTACTTTGAAAGACAAATTACACTTACAAATTACACACAAAGTCACACATTACCTTGACACAACACTCTCATTTGGTATTTCTTTTCCAACACATTTTATCTTACGATAAAGTATTCCATGTTTAGCTTGAAGCTCCTAGGGGAATAAAGATGTTTGTTATACACTGCTGCTTTAAACATCTGTTTTGACTGGACAGTGCTAATGAATTTAATCATAACTGAGAGTAATTGCTGCATTGGTAGAAATATCTGAAGCTATAAGAGGGTTCATACTCTTTTGAGCTCTTCAAATTCCATGACTTTCCATGACTTTTTCCATGACTTTTTCAAGTTTTCCAAGACCTTAAATTTAGCTGTCAGTTTCAAAAATTCAAAACCCTTACTTGTTTTAGAGCATTTTTTGACCTTAACACACAAACTCTGGCATTCACTAAAATGTGTGCAGTTTATGCTGCTTAATTGCTCCTCTCTATTTTACACTGTCCTTGCGTTGTCATCTGCAGTAAGTAAGCTATCAAACAAAACTTTAATTTTCCATGACTTTCAAGGACCGACAATTAAATTCTATGACTTTCCAGGCCTGGAAAGGAAATTCTTAAATTCCTTGACTTTCCAGGTTTTCCATGACCTGTACGAACCCTGTATAAGCAACATTTTGCGACGATTTGTTGTTGAACTGAAACTTGAAATATCCAATACTTTTATCAAAATTTGTCTTACATACCTTTCCATTATAATATCTGTTAGTATTAGTAAAGTCTACCACCATTCCAAGTTTTATGTTATTCTGCCTAAAATGATTTAGTAGATCCATTGGTGTAAATCTGAAATACAAACAAGTAACAAAGGAAGTCATTACATCTATTATAAATTAAGGTAGTCGGTAATTTTAAATGGTATTTAATTTAAAATTACCATTGAATTTCAAGTTTTGAAGTCAATGAACAAAGTTAGTTACGTAGTATTCATAACTTCTGAAACTTATTCATTTGATGATTTATCAAGCTTTTAAAAACAATTATTAATAAACAATGTAACAATGTGTGATCTTATGTATCTCATTTTACATTTCATGGCATATTAAGATGTTTAAGTAGGTAGTTATTTTGTTTATTACATTGAAGTAACTTGTTTATTGTGATTAGTTATTAATGTAATTAGCTTGAAGATATTAGCCTCTGGGTGCTACTAAAATGTATAATGTTTATGTAGGCATGTATGTATGTGTTACTTTAGCACAGATTTCTATGATTTCATTTTTCTGTTTTCTCCTTAGTTTAGTTTCGATTGAAAAGATATTAATACCAAACAGTGTTTGACATTTCCAAACACCTCAGATTTGTCAAAAAGACTCCCAGGTCACACGTCAATGTTACTGTTTGGAAATGTGTTCAAACATGGTCTTTTCTGTTTGATGTATTACTCTAAAAATCCTCCCACTATTGAAATTATTACATCAAATTACATCTGGCTGACTTCAGAAGTATACTGACCTTTCATGTGCTTTTATTCCATTGTCATGATCACTTTCATTATCATACTGCTGTAATAAACAAACATGTTTGATTCAATAAGTTTTACAAGCAGCATAAAAATAAGCACTTTCTTAATACCTATTTAAAGCCTCAGAGTGTTACTTATAAATGACGTACATGTTATCTGTCTTACATGTGATAGTGGTGTCTTAAAGGCAATGATCCTTTCGCCTCTTATAGGAGTTCCACAAGATTTGTAGTCTCTCCATCTAAAGTATTATACAAAGCAACAGTGAAATAAGTTATTAACAAATGACTTGGTGGAGGTGGCACTCCCCCTATGAAAAAAGCTTTGTTAAAGGCATATTTAAGGGTGTTGGTGCATTTTGTTCAGGTGAGTGCCATCTTCTAAACTTGGGAGGGGCTTGGAAAGAAAGGAAAGGGCATCCTAGGAATGAACAGCGAGGCTGACTTATGAGTCTCGGCCTATTTTTCTCCTTATTGAACATGGTAGTGAATATGCTTGATTGCAAGCTATGACTGAGATCACTCATATGACAAACCTAATGGTTACTTCCAGTTTCATTTTCATTAGATCAGACAGTGGATGCCAGACAAAAGAAAACAACTTTTACCAAAGTAAAAGTATATTACCAAAGTAATATACTTGTTCTATACTACTATAAGGAACACCAACTTATGTGGTCAAAAGAGAACTTTTGAATGGATGTATAGTGAGGAATACACATAGTAATTAAACTTAACTTAAGTTAAGGTAATATAGAATGACGTGACCAAAACGTGTTCTGTGAACTAAAGATTGAAATAGTAAGAGATCTTTCCAGCTTTGGTCACAGACCCAATACAAATGAGTCCACTTACTTATCAGGTATTCTTTTGTCGAAAAATGGCTCTGTGGACATTTTACTTGAGAGATAAATCAACTTTAACACCGAAAAAAATTCCACACGCGTAAATCCCGGAAGCGCCGGCCAAAAGCGAAACATTGTGCGTTATAGGCCCGCGATTCAAATCACCAGCGGCGTCTTGAGTTTCACTCATGCGGACAAGAGACTAGACTCCAATCTTCCCTCGAATTTACGAGTGATCTATTGGTCTGGAAACGTAATTTTCAGGTCTTTGGAGTTATACCGAGTGCAGCAATTAAACAAGAGGGTCATAATGCAACGAGCACCTCAGCCAAGCTGTTTTGACCGAGTAAAGGTGGGCTTCATGATCGGATTTGCTGTTGGAATGAGTTCTGCCGCGTTGTTTGGAACCTATTCTGCTTTCAAGTAAGATCTTGCTGATATTTACCAAAGATTGTTTAATTCGTGTCGATAAAGTGAAGGAGTATTTTTAGTTAACATACCTGGAACCTATTCTGCTTTCAAGTAAGATCTTGTTGATATTTACCAAAGATTGTTTAATTCGTGTCGATAAAGTGAAGGAGTATTTTTAGTTAACATACCTGGGTTTATGGAGAGGAGGGAGCAACGTCAGGAAAGGTGCATGATGCAGAGTAAAAATTATGTTTTAAAATGGTGTTAAAGTTTCTTTTACTCTGCGGGTGAATTGTATAAACAACAGGCAAGTTCACTGGTAACATCAAGGGCCCATCAAATCATACTCAACTTTGATGGGTGTCATGAGTTATGGGCCTTACTAAAGAAAGCTCATTAGAGGGTGATGGACAGTGCCATAGCAAGAGGAGGGGCTAGGGGGTGGGGACTCACCCCCCCCCCCACAGTTTTTTTATCAGGCCAAAGTAAAACTAGACATGTAAATGTAGAGCAATGTCAACACATAGTTAGTGTCTAACTATGGTCAGCATGCCTGACCACTTACACCCTCCCTAAATCTACTGCTCTTGTGGTGCGCAGTCTGCAGTCGGCTAGCAAGTTTATATGTATGTACTAAGTGTTTAACTAAAGAGCTACCGCGGTACACATTCCCATAGTCAGTGATTTAGTAATGAAGTAAGCTCTAAACTAAAATGCTACCACGGTCCGCAGCCCCGCAGTCAATGAATAAGTATTAAACTAAGTGCTAA
The DNA here is from genome assembly GCA_022496165.2 of Catalaphyllia jardinei. Lineage (NCBI taxonomy): Eukaryota > Metazoa > Cnidaria > Anthozoa > Scleractinia > Caryophylliidae > Catalaphyllia > Catalaphyllia jardinei. The sequence goes on along the minus strand of CM042747.1, from coordinate 42,146,201 downwards.
ACTGAAGTGCTACTGCGGTCCACAGTCCCGCAGTCAATGAATAAGTATTTCAACTAGGTGTTAAACTGAAGTGCTACCACGGTTTGCAGTCCTGCAATCAATGAATAAGTTATGAAATAAGCTCTAAATCTAAGTGCTGCTACAGTCCACAGTCCTGCAGTGGATGAAAGAACGAGGTATTTTTGTGGTTTTTTCAACATAGAGTTATTATGTTAATTATGACGACTGTGGGACTGCAGTAGCAGCATTCGAAAACACATATTAAGTGGCCAGGTATTCTGAAGTTTAGCCTAAAAATATGTAAATTAAAATATAATTTCATCTCCCAGGCAGCTGTATTACACAATTTTTCATAATCTCTATGTATCCATTTCCCTAATTCATATTTGTTTACATGAAGTACAAATTTGAAAGCAGCCAAATGTGATGAAAGTTATAGCAGTGAACAGGGATACTGGCTTGAAGCAATACAAGCTAAAACCCCAGCCGTCCCTGCTTCCATAAATGGTGCAGCCAATAGATACCTACAACACTTCTAGATTCGGCATCATTGATCTGCTGGACTTTTTTCAGTCACTTTGAAGTGCTTGTAAACTCCTAGTGAGTGAGAATTGCACCTGTGCTAAGCTTAGGCGTGTCATACCAGCTATTAATACTGTCAGGGAATGCTCCTTCTCTGTCTTAACATGGGTCAAGACTTACCTGTGCTCAATCATGGGAGAGGCCAGGCTCAACTACCTCTTGCATCTGCATGTCCACAAGGAATTGGCAGATGGTATTGACATGGTATCGGTCGCCAATTTGTTCGTGGGCTACAATCAGTGGTGCAAGCACTTGCTTGGGAAGTTTTCATAAGATGGCATGCCAAAGAAGTCTGTATTTGCCTCTAAGGCAACCCAAACATTTTAGTAATGAACATACAGTACACCATTTTTACCTGACTCTGATTCTCTGACAGGTAGAACGCTTGCTTGAAACACAGTCAGTTTGGTTATGTGAGAAAGTGCAGGAAGTAACTCATGATAGGCGAAAATTAAATATAGCTCTTGGAGAATGCTAGAAATGGCATTTGCAAACCTCTAGATTTAAAAAATGTCTGGGGAGCATACCCCTAGATCCCCTTAGAGGCTTGCACCTTTCGTGCATGATTCTGTGCACCCTCCAGTTTTTTCCCCTTGTTATGGTACTGATGGGTACAGATAGGTGCTAAATGATTATGTCCAAAGGGAGTTGCTTACCCTCCTAAGCAGAGAAATGGCAGAGCAGAGTATGGGCTACTTCCTGGATTGGTAGGGCGTTATGGTGGATTTAGTCATCCTGTCCAAACCTGGGCTACGTAACAAATGTTCCCCTACAAGCCAAACAAAATGTGGCCACTTGAAATAGATTTTTCGCATTCAGACAGTGCAAAAAATGGGGCAAGAGCAACCCTGCTTCTTTGACCTTTTTACCCTCCCCCCACTTTTTGAGTGGCTCAAATGCAAAAAAGTTCTTTTGCACTGCCCCATTTCTTTTGGCCCATATGTGAACAGTTGCTATGCAAGCTATCCCAAATCCTACAAATACATTGAGCGTAACTATGCAAATATTGGGGGGGGAGAGGGGGAATCAGCTATTCTTTTTACAGGTGCTGTAAGGTGCAATATAATTTTCATACCTGATTGCTCATGAAACCAGACATCTCCTTCAAGTCAAGAAAAAATGTGACACCTTCTGTATGCTTGAACATGACATGCTAAAATTGCATAGTTGTGCAGCCCTTCCAGTGCTTGAAAAAAATTGTCAACTTTACAAGAACTAACGAGCATCCTGGCATGTGTTGAAGTGCTGTGTGGCTTGTCCCTCCTGACAGTTAGGTTAAGCCTTTAAGGAATTAAAGTTGTTTCTCAGAAACCAATACAAACACTTAAGGATGTTCGTGCAAAAATTTTCTAACATTTTCTTTTTTGAAAATTTTACCATTGAAAGTTAGTGATATCAGAAATGTAAAAAATATGGGGATCACCGAATTCGTTTTTGAGAAAACATGTCCAGCAGAACACCTAAATCTGAGTAAATCCGGCTTCATTAGCGAATAAGGCCACAGTGGCTGCAAGTCCCAAAATATTGCAATTAGAGCTTTGAAGGGAAATGTTCTCTGCCAAATATGGTTTAAATAAACCCATTATGTGTATTTAGTCAACTGGTGAGGTTCCTCAAAGAATAAGTTCGCATTTAACAACCATAGTTTCACGTGCCTTGCAGCTGCAAGATGGCAGGATTCCATATCCTGTGGACAGAAATCTTTTAAACTTCCCACATTGATTTTTTTGTTCATTTTTGGACAATGTGGAGACAATTGTAAATGAAATCTGTTTCTGAAAAGAAAAGTTGGGGTCACTGAATGTCCAAGATCGATAAAATCCAAGCAAAGCTATAACAAAGGCCATCTGCCCTATCATTGGTCATTTTAGTACTTAGCGTGCACGCTCAATGCATGATGTGGCATGTGAATTTACGTGCGCAGTAAGGATGCACAGAAAAAATTAGTGCGAACATCCTTAAGTCTGAGGGACCCTTTTGCCTCATGAGTTTTCAGCCATTATTGTTGACACATAAAATCTAAGGACCTTGGTGCTAGCAGTTCCTTTCTATGGGATATTATGGTGATTTGTCCTTACCAATTTTCACCCTGCATTTTCACAGCTTTCTCGACTTGTCTTTTTTACAGATATGGACTCAGAGGGAGGGAATTAGTTACCAGTATTGGCAAAATCATGCTTCAAGGAGGGGGAACATTTGGAGTATTCATGTCAGTTGGTACAGCTATCAGATGTTGACTGCTAACTAAATAAACTGTTTTGGAACCTTGACCATATAAACTGTCATGAACAGGATCTGTTGGAATATTGATACATGTAAATGTGAGATGTGGAAGAACAAATCTGCTACAGTCTTGGAGATCACTGAGTGTGAATAACTGAAGTAGTGTATAATTTATAAAACGAAGTCCAACTGGATACTGAAAAAAAAATAAATAAAAAGGGTTGGAAATGTTACAAAAGTGAACCAGATATCTATCTCATTATCATTCTTGTCAAAGGTGTTAGAAGTGTTGTGTTTATTAATTTTAGCAAAACAGTTTCCAGTAAAAACAGGAAATGATTTATTTGCTTGGTGGCAACAAAAAGGAGAGCACAGCAAATGTTCCCGTGCAAAACAAAGCAAAAGGAGTTTATCAATTATTTCCACTTGTTCATTGATTGTTAGTTTGTTTCAGTTAGTAATGGCTAACTGCACATAATCAATAAATGCAAGATTAACTTTTTCTTTCTATTTGAAATGGTTTTTAGTGTAGAGTGCTCTCACTATTGGGATGGTTTTGGGGGGCCTGCCTGCCACTAAGGCACTAAGGTGCTATTGCACTATGTTGCTAAGGTGTAAACTTAAATGTATGTTTGATTAATTAATTTCAATTAGTCTAGAGGCAAGGAAGTGGTGAGGGTGAGGTGGGAAATGTACATGTTTACCCTACATAAAACATGTGTGAACATTGCAAAGCTATATATTTGTTTCAAATCCCCCTTGGTCTCTTTGTGGTACTATTCTCTTTAGAACCAATCTCGTTCCCAGAGTCTTCGTTCCCCTTGACCAGCGGTCGGAAAATGAGAGCTCTGGAAACAACCATTTCAGGCATGCGCCATAGATGCAGACTGCGTAGTGAAACCGGATGGACAGAATTCGGTTATTTCCTTTGTTATTTCAGAATGGTTGCTCCCAGAGCTCTAGACTACGAAAGAAGGAAGAGTGCGAACGTGACTGTGAGCGTGACGTGGGGGTAAGTACTTGGGGTAAGTACTTATCATGGTGCATTTATAACGTAGCATAGTATATTTATCCCTATTATAGTGTATTAGATACACTATAATATTTGGAAGGGAAACACGAAGTACTTAGGGACGTGGTAGCGGCGATGCCGCGAGCCGGTTGTAGCGTGGGCGTTGGGAGACGAGACCAGAGCTCTCGTTTTCCGACCACTGGTCAAGGGGAACGAAGACTCTGGGAACGAGATTGCTGTATAACAAAATTAATTTGCTCTAAACGCATGCGAAGATTAGTTAGGGTTCATGCCTTCTATATATTAGGTTTGGGATACATTGCATACGAGATCACATACAAATGTTGAGTGGTTTTCCTTATGGTAGAACCCAACATGCAAGAATTACCCACAGGTCGGTTCAACAAATATCACCTGTTTTCAAACTACAATAGTAAGTTTGTCAGGGTTTAAATAAAGAAGGTATTTGTATAACGACCTTAAGTTGGGGCGAAACGTCCTGGGGCGAAACGACATGTTTCTGATTAGCGGCTTGTTTATTTCTTGCCTTAATTGCGTCTGTAAGAGAGACCAAAAAGTCCCTGAGTTAGTGCCTTTAATGTTCTTCAAATTGTGAATTTGTGACAAAAGAAACCAGGAAAGTGCTCAAACATTGCTGTAGACTCTGTGACACCTAATGAACGCGCAAATTAATTTAATCAGTCTTAGAGGAGACTCGTTCCCGGATACAGGATGATTCTCGGCCAAGTAGTGCTGTTTACCTTCAATACTTCTTGTTGAAACGCTTCTCAGTTGTATCAATCAGTGTTTTTTTGTATTAATTTTGTATTAATATCGTTAACAAGTAGCAACAGAAAAAGGAAGTGGTATTCCATGCCTATCTGATAATTTAATTAGGTCTAATTAGTTCTTGTTCGTCGGTGATAGAAATTTCCTTTTTGAGAAAAAAACAAAATCGTTTCTCTTCCATTTCTTCGTCAGATTTTAACTTTCTTTCATTTATTTCAAAAACCAAGCACATCATCCGTGTGTTTTGGAGAAAACGAGTTTCATGTTACATACCTTTGCGAGAGAATCAAAATTATTATAAAATTATAGTAATATTGAATTTAAAATGAGCGAAAATCGTCGTAAAACGCCAGAGTAAAATTTAACTTCTGTCGTGACGAACATAGTCTCCTTCGCTGCCGTTATTAGGGTCGTCACGTAACGCTCCTTTCCACTAACGGCTGCTCACTCGAGCTCTGCATTCCTTTCCTTAAATTGGCCAATAAGGAGCAGGCTTCCATTTCTAGGAAACCTGGAACTTTAGCAACAAATGCAACGACAAATATGATTGGTGCAGCTGCTAACAGTTACATGCATGGTATTGGTTCTCAGTAACAAAGGGAAAGGAATGCAGAGCTCGAGTGAGCAGCTGTTAGTGGGGAGGAGCGTTACGTGACGACCCTAATAACGGCTGCGAAGGAGACTGTGACAAACAGTGATTGTACGTAATTTTTGAACCTTGAATGAAAATACAACCTTGAAACATACACACTGCTAAGGAGAAAAACCCTGGCAGATTACCAACTGAAGGTAGATACAAACCAGAAGTGAACCGAGCAGGGGTAAGTACTTATTGGACTACCGTGCTTGAGCTACCAGTTGCACTCTGCACTATCTGAGATTTTCTCACTATTTTTTTGTAGGAAACTACATCTTCCCTCGGGCTCAGTGTAGGAGATGTCTAGTTTGTTTTCGACTTATACAAAAACACATTTTTCATCCCTTTGGGTGGCCAGGGAATTAATAATTCTGGGTGTAAGCTTGATTTGCGCTCTTCCGGCTTTACAGACTGTTCAAACTATTCCGAAAGGCACAACTTTCCATTAAAAGGAACCGCCACTATTTTTACAAATATCGCCAAAAATGTTTTTAATGTACTTAATAGAAGATCTGAAATAAAAAAATGTCTCACCTAGTGAAATATTTTTTAAAAAAATTTGAAACATTTTAGGTGACATTTGTAAACATAGTATAGGTTGCCATTGATAAGCCCCCCCCCCCCCCCATAGTAAAAGTACTGTTCAAGACATTGACATAGAATAAAGGAAGCGGCATGCCGAGTGCTTAAGGCGCCAAACTTCAGTGGAATTCTGAGGATGGGAGGTTCAAGTCCCGCTCTGACCATTAACTGGAGTTGTTCCTCAGTAGACCCTAGTTAAACTCCCCGGTCATGCTTGTAAATAGCAAACTGGTCTGTCTTCCACCAGTTGGGATTTTTAAGCCTGTTATGTTTATTTGAATTTTTTTTTTTTCGTTCAGTTTAAAAGGCATGCCTGAAAGCTTGCTAGTTGCAGCTAAGCGCATCGACCACTATAAACATTGAACTCTTATTGAACAGACTCATTAAAGAATGAATTGGGAAGTCTGATTTCTTTTGATTATGACTATCAGAATGTCTGTCGTCACAGTTTCTAGTCAAAGTTTTTTTTTCAGTAAAGTATTGAGCCACATTCTGATGTGAACTGGTTCAAAACGGTATCGGTAAGCTAAGTGCCCCGTCCCTAATGCTCAATAGGCACCCTGCCCCCCAACAAACTCCGACCCTTGGGTTAGCAATCGTAAATTAAACGCTCCGGGCGCCCACCTAAATTGAATCATTAAAGGTATCGCGATTTTTGGAAGTTAACGATTCTTCTGGTAATTTGCCAGTGATAGAAACAAACTGTTTAGGATTTCCCTCGGGGATAATGAAATCGTGCTGAAAATACGTGTGGACGCCCCAAAAAACTCGGAGACGCCCTGTTTGAACGTGCACCGCACTTCAAATCGGTTCCCACCTCGTCTCCAGTTTCCCGGCGGCGTTTTCCTGTGCGCGTATCAAGACGTTTCGCCCCTTTATCTCGAGGTGCTTTCTTCACTCCGTCAGGCGCTAGGATTATTATTGCATGCTGTGCTATTAATAACAGTGTAAATCAGCTTTTGGCTTTCAGTTTGCCTTTTAAGATAACTGATCTACCTACCAACTGGACACGCTTTTAAAATGTAATCCACGAGCACTTTATTTTGTTTTGTGATTTATTTTTAGCACTCGTACTATATTGTTTTCATTTTCTTTTTAAAATTTTTAATGCACAGCACATTAGCAGTGTTGGCAAATTATGATGAATAATTCAAAATGTAAATACATGAAAATAGAGTGACAAGTGACACCATCGATACGCCCGTCTCTTTGGTTCTCGCGCATTTTCTGAAGGCAGCCCAGTTCTGGAGCTGGAACTGCAACATCATGCACTGTGATAAGATGTCGAGTATTGGGGTGAAATTTCGATACCTAGCTCTTGAATCTCGGCAGGTGACTGAAAAGTTACCTTAACTCCCAATTCTTTGTTTTATGGCCAATTATATCACAGGCCTGTTGCAGGCCATTATGAAATTAAGGAGTTTTCATGGCTAAGTTTACGCTTTTATTAGATCAAATGACTCAACTTTTCTATGTCTGCCGACTTGTGAAGACCTACCCAATAAACGGCCTGTTTAGCCAGTATTAGACATTCAGCTGCTCCAACTCAACGTCTAATTTTTATTTTCGTGAAGCTACAGGTCGCAACCAAAAAAGCTTTTCTCAGCTGGGACGCTGTTTTCGGAGTTTATCCAGTTGTTCAAAATGTTTATTGTTCTTTTCATCCGATCAGAGGTTTTCTACTTAGCTTACTTTTGTGAAATATATGCATGGTCATTTTTAGTTTCATCTGTTTCTAACAATTTAAACTCAAAAAGTGTTGGAACCCTTTCGTCTGATTTATTTTTATCATTCCTGTCCCAATCTAGGTTATTTGAGCATTGGAGAAAGACGCGTCTGTCGAGTTATGGTCAGTTATTTAGCCGGAACTCGTGCTAAAATAATACAGCAATTATACAAAAGACTCCAAATTCATCAACGATTCAGACCTCACACAAGGCCCACAACAAAATAGAACAACAAAAGGAATTCTGAATTATTTTACTTTCCTCAATAAAATATTCACTGATTAGTATGACAATGGATTCGGGAATTAACGCGCTGCAAATAAAAGCTTATAAAGAAAACCGTGCTTTAAATGTATGTTCAAGAGGGTTGTCTGGTGAACGCGATGACAATAAATTTGCAAGACTCCAACGAAATATCATTTAATTTTTTCCTCATCGATTAAATACAAGGAATTTTTATTTCTACTGATATATGCATTTGCTTTTCAGGTCTTAACGCGAGAAAGACTAATCTTTACATTGTCTTCTTGTGCTATCGGTCACCTGCTTGAGACTTGAGGCTATATTTAGCTCACGCTCTTGCATGAAATATCCGCCCTCGATATTGGGTCTCCTGGTGCATTCCATTAACCGCTGCGCCTTGTAGAAGCCATTTCCGCTAATTTTTTCCCCTGTGCAATCGAATTTTTATACTTCTATGGAACACAGCCGAACTCGACATTCAGTTTATTATTTCCTGACATTTTCACCTGGTTTTCGGAGAGACGTGAAGTGCGTAACCGTGTACTGTTCTATTCGATGGAATACTCTTAGACTTGTAATGCCCTGTTGTTGCGATCAAAATTATTGACCAAATTCTGTGAATTTATTGACCACATAAATCGCCATTCACGGGAGATCAGGGAGTCTCTTTTGGGAGACAAACAAAATATGGTTTTGTCACATTTAATTTAGTGCCAATATTGACCTGTTGTAGTTGTCTTTGTTGATGGTTCTCAGACTTAATGCCTTTTCCGCTATTATAATATATATTACTCGCAATAGCAACTTTAAAACACTTTCGGTTTTCGCTTGCCGAAATTTCCCTCACTGGAAGAACATACTCTGCGGTGAAATGATATTATATATATGGGCTACTGGTGTCGCGGATTCCTATTTTAATTTTTTTTTTCCGCGCTGTTTTAAAAATATACATGTTGGTTCAATTCTGGATTTAACTTTGCTGTTTACGCTAGGACGTCTGGTATGACAGGTAATTTTTCGTGGGCGGATTGCGCTAAAAAAAACAACTCAAAAAGCTTTTTTGACATCTGCTAGTTCTCAGTTTTCCTTCCTCTGAGTTTGACCGCGCGGATTAAACTGGATACGAAACTGTTTGTTATCAACAAAGATGGTAGCAGAAAGGGAGAGGGACTTCAACTGATTATGTAGCTTCAAATTTATAACTTCATTCCTTCCAGAGAGAGACAATTACCAAAAGAATGCCTTTACTTCTGCGCTGTTGTGCCTCTGAAAGGAGAAAACAGTTCAGCGAAATCCAGCAGCTTGAAGTGCTATGAATTTCGGCCCGTCTTCATTAGCCGCTAGTAACGATGGCATCAACAATTCTTTTCAAAGACTTTCTGTTACTCAAATCTCCCCAACGGACATCAGAAAGAATTTTTGGACGCTCCAGAAGACGTTTAAAAGCGTGAATCAGACTGGTAATGTGTGCTTGAATCTTCAGCGTGCTTCCAGAGACTTCAGCCATTTTGGACAAGGTATTGCGCTTTGCGAGATTTTTAGTGATATCGGTCAGAAGTTTGTTGATCGTTCAAAGATTGTACTTGCAAGAGAGTGTTTAGTGCGACTTGAAGCTTCGGCCAAGTTTGTCAGAGAGCTAGAGGATGCCGTGGAAAACTACACCTCCTACCTAGAGAGTGAAAGAGCAATTCCTAGCGGGTTCCCATTCAAAGTCGACCGATTTCACGACATTTGCCAAACGGCCAAGTCGCATTGCATGTACAGGGTAGCGATAGCAGAACTTATTTCTTCCGATCCGTGGCTTGGAAAATGTGTGCCAGACATGCGAGATGATTTGAAAATTGTAACTAAAACCCTCTCTCAGCTGGCAGGGACTACTCTGTCCCTCATTTCAAATATCCTGTCTTGTGTGTTGCGCCTGGCCGAGAAATGTAGATGGGATTTAAGTCAGCAAGATTTAAGCTCTATTTGCCAGGGAATTGAAGATTTCAATCGTCTTTTTGAGTACGCGACAAATTTCCAGAACGACGGAAGGGAATTGCTGAGTTTGAGCGGGGCAAGAGATTTTTTGCAGCCGAAGTATCATTCAAGTGTATTTTCGTCCACAGCTGTTCGAAACTCAACTGGTGATGTTTATTTACTGACATTGAACAAACTTTTGAATGGCGTTGCTTGTGAACGCTCTAGAATTTTGGCCGGAAATGTTCATAAATTTGTTAGCGAACATCAAGAGGTATCACGGACGTTAGAGTACGACTTTGCTGCAAACTTCGAGTGGAAAGATTTTGGTGTGGTATGCACAGGAGGCAATATGAGATTAGAAGGCACTCTGAAGAATGGGGTGCTGTCGGGTTTAAATCGAAACCAAATCCCATTGTTGAAACTTGATCCCGATTCGCCATTGTTATTGTATGAATCACAGGAGCAGAAATTTTTCACTAATTTAATTTCACAACTTGCAACCTCAACAACCCTTATGTTAGGCCACCATGTCAGCGGAGAGAGAAAAAATGTTATTCAGCTACCGCCATTACAGTCGCCGACCTCAAGGTTAAGAACAGCAGCAGGAATAGAACAAGAGGCAGCATCAGGAACGGAGGAGGGAGGGGTGTGCAGTAGTTCCTCATCACAACAGGAGGGCCATGGCATCCTTAGACACACCCCAGGGCATGGGTCTCCAAGGCTCAGTAAGCGTGTTCAGTGGCATGCACCCTTAGATTTGGAAATCACAATGCAGTTACACTTTCAATACAGCAGTGTGCTTTGGAGCAGTTTTGGTGAAGAACTTTTGAATGTGATGTCACAAATTCCAGTTTCATTCAACTCAGAAGAAGCTTTCATTGGCCCATTGTTTCTGTGGCCTGATTTCCTTCTGGTAGTTGTTATGCGCATGATGGAATCTTTACGTCTGTCTGGTGAGTAGATATGCAGTTTGTACATTTCGCTGTACTACTGAAGTCGCAGACTGCTGTAACGCATTCTGTGCCATCATTAGCAGTTTGTTTCTTAACAAATTTTACCATTACCTGATGTAGTATAGTGTCCTCCATCTGTGTAGCATATCTCCCTAATGAAAACTACTGATTAAACTCGGGGATCAAACTCTGTATGCCTGAGGCCAAATAATCTTTAGAAGCTTTTTCTACTGGCAGAAACAATATTCTCTCAATATTTGTGCAAAATAGATCAGAGTGATCTACCAAATAAAGGTATATTTCTCAGCTTGGGTCACAAAATGTAAAAAGGTTTTGAAATTTAAGGAGATTATAATAAGTACTTTAATGATTTCACTTTTCTGCAGACTTCTGGAAAAAAAACAAAACTCCTTCATTTCAAGAAAATGCATTCCTTGTTTGGGTTCTTGGTACACCTTCTTTCAGTTGGTTTTCTGCAGCAGTGGTATAGTTATCATTTATCTACATCTTTTATTTTAGGCTTTTGTCTTCTAAAGCAACACAGATGTTCACTCAAGGACATTTTTGGCTCTGTAAATAGCCAACTCAAATACTATACTGTTTTGCGCTAAATTTATCACCCCTTTCATTCATCGTGAGTTAACATTCACTCAAGGATAGTTTTCTTTTCGGAGAAACTAACCTTGAAGTGTCATTGAGGCCCCATTATCATAATTTATTATTATTTTATTAGTATTTTGCATAAATTGTGATTTTTGCAGCTTGTTCTTTTATATTTTTCATTAAGAATGGCCCAAATGGCTTTGATGTCCAAAAAATTGGTATCATAGAATAATTTTCCCTTCTTTTCTGTTTAAAACTGATTCAGAGACATGCCACATGGAGTAATAATTGTCATTTTCATTATCTATGAAAACAAATATCGACCAATATTTCTGAGGTTAAAAATTTGTTCGTATTTTTTTTTGACATGATGGTAATTATGCAATCCCTTAAATGTACCATTTTTGTGAGTAAATCCCAGATTCAGAAAGAACATTTTAAGTGTAAAGTTTAACTTACATATTCTTATTCGTCACCCTTTCCTAATTGGATGCAATTTGCCTAAAGCCAGGTGTATTGAAGGGAAACTAATTTTCAAGTCTCTGATATCTGATCATGGAGAAATGTGCATTGTGTAAAACGTGAGTGAATTACTGTAGTCGCTGAGTCAAACAGTATTTATGTCTTTATGTATATTGAACACTGATCCCTATAAATTTTGTTGCAATATCGTCAGTAAAATATTTGATGATTCATTGTGAATGAGACATGTCTTTTTTACCTGCTGATGTGATTGATCTGAAGTCAAGTTATAAAATTAGATTGTCTGTGCTGGGAAAGAAATATGGCATGCCAAAGTTTCATGACAAATGTGTGCTTTAAGTTATTTCAACTCCCTATTCCAAATTGTTGCAACACACGTTACTTAATATATGTATTTTCAAACTGTGACATTTTGGTGGTTCTTATTCTTTTGTCTAAAAACATAATTATATTCATTTTAATTACACATGCAAAAACTAAAATCATCAAGCCCAAAACTAAACAGCTGGATTTACAATCTGTAACAAATAAAACAGAATATTAGACTTCAAGTTTTTTTTAAAAAAAACTGTTTTTCAAGATCATTGATCTGATGTCCAGGAGGTCAGGTTTTCTAGAATTCATTCAGGCTGACAAGATTATTATGACTAGGAATTGTGAAATACTGTTTATGGTATTTCATAATAGTTATAGATTTTGTTACTTGCATGTGTTTGGCTGCTATGTATGGTTATAAATAATATCATTTTACATGTTACCACTGCAGAGAAAATTACCTTAACCTGTGATATGGTGTTTTTTAACCGCGCAGCCAGAGGCTGGGCGGTTCTTGCTCGGCCTTCAGTTTATTTATTTATTTTTTTTAGTTTTGTCGGTTACTAATCCCAAACCTCTGCGGATGATGTCATTATCAGCCAATTACAGGCCATTTCTCAGTTCTTTTCGTCATATTCCCCCTCAGGACGGTTTTGACAAGTTAGCGAACTAACTAGACAAACAATGGCCGCCGACGGGAAAAATGTTTATTTGGTCAAACTTGGGCCAAAATCCTTCAGCGATGGGCATCTGGACATTTGCAAGGATAAAGCATCTAAGCTGGGACCAGCTTCTGGCTACTAAGGTTGAAATCATCCAGAGTTAGCTGTATTTTCGTTTTGCGTGCGAAACAGACGATTGTGTAATCTAGAATTTTTATTTCTGTTGGCTTTCGAAGGGAATGCGCTAAAAAAGGTATTACGTCTGGCGTCAGCCATGGAATGCGCTGACGGTGATAAATAAAATCGTGTTTACTTCGCCAGAAGGAATGGTGGAATTATCTCGGGGAAAAAAATTAAAAGCTTAGCGCTCATATAAAATCCTTTTAACATGTGTATATTTATATTCGTTTGAAAGGTCAAGGTATCTTATCTTTAGACGTAAACAAAATTCTCGGATTACAAGTCACGTTAGACTCGCGCTATGCAAAGAATGTAATCAGATACGCCTTTCAGCGTTTGGGTAGCGAGAGTCAAGTTTCGCGTAATGAAATTCGGTCATTATGTAACGGTAGATGACGGCAGTAATGATGTCACGTTTTACGAGCCGAAACGTCCACATAAAGATTAAAAAATAATAAGAGTGCGGTTACAACCACACCGCGGTATCTAGACCAAATTTTAAATTAGCCTCGGTATATATTTTGCTGTACTGTAACAGGGAGGTGGAGTGGGGATACCTAAAGTGAGTTGATAATACACAATTCTTAGATTTGGTTCGAAAAAAGACCAAATCTAATAATTTTATTATACATTGAACAAAAAAGAAATGGAAGTCATGTTTTTGCTTTTTCACTGACAGGAAGTAACACAAGGCATGGAACGTGACATGATTACCCTTAGAAATCATGCACTGCGGTCATACATGACCTTGAGTGTCCTTGACATGATTATTGTAAAATCTGCAGCTAGATGACATCACAGGCACTGATTCCAAAAATTCACTTTACGTTTTCGGCCAATCAGAAAAGAGGTAGTGAGTTAAATGTAGAATAGCAATTATCTCTTACTGCAGTTCATTTTTTCTCTGCACAAGTTAGGTAAATTTATATTCTAAATAATCTTTAGCTACAGAAGTTAATCTGAGGGTTGAAAAGTGACTATTCTACAATTCTTATTTCTTTATTTTTCTTTCTTTATTTTTCTTTACAATAATGATAAAAAAAACAGGATAGTTCTTTTCATAACATGCAACTGGTTCTCATCTATGGTGATCATCACCTTGTTTTCAAAGAAGTCTAATTCATACAGTCACATATTCTTCATCATTTTGTGATCATGAAATGGGTTTTATCCCAAGTATCTTCCCAGATTCTTTCTGGGTTGTTTATTGTTATCTATGTATTATCATATACTCAGTCGAAACAAAAAAGTACAAATTTAAATGTTTACAAAATTTAGCTGGGAGAAGCAGGTGCCATGGAACATGGCAGATGGCATACAAAAGGAAATGAAAAACAACAGGTTCTCACATAAGTGCTAGCAAATATATTTAATGTCTAGCAGGCTCTTACAAGTGGATTGTCTTCTTGATGTGTGTTAGTGCTCACACATCAACTGTAACTTGAGATACAGTGAGTGTCATTCCACTGTAGGATATGCGCAATTTGATACAGGATCATGTCCTTCTAGCAGTGAAAGGGTTAAATGTGTCAACAATGTCCTATTTCTGAAAGATATGGAGGCTTTTACAAAGAACTCTTTTGGAAGATCTTGTTCACGAGCAGCATATAAATTGCAGAAACACAGTCCAGTTTCTGCTTGAGTGAAATTAACTCAGTTTTTTTGACAGACTAATAAAATCTGCCAATTGCTAACAACTATCCTGCCCAGCAAGGGATAACAGTGTCACCTGGTCATTGCGTAGGATTTTGAAAAAAGAGATTCTCGTTCATACCCCAAATGGCAGGTGTCCAAAGCTATGAATTAATTTTAGTACTTTTCAAGCGAATTTCTTCTTTCCTGACAGTGTGTGATATGACATCTTTTACTTGGCAAACTGTTTGCAATTTAATCATTGTGTGGCCGAAAAGAAACTTTGAATAAGTTTTGTCTTTGCTAAGTGCCTATGAATAGTGTAAGGGATCCCAAGGTCAACAAAGTAGACTACACAAAGAGAGATTTTTAAAAAGTGCTTAATGTTTACAGGCTGTTTGCCACCAGCTGGGGCTAGTTCCCTTCAAGCTGTCAGCTGTTACCTCCATTGTATGGCTTCTGCATCAAGCTGGGATTCAGGTGAGACATCTCTGCTTACAATGCTTGTTTGTGGAATCTTTTGTTTTCTTATTTCATGATGTTTTGCTGCAAAAGCAGGGAAGGCTGTTTACCTAAAAACATTTAAAACTTAATAACTTTGTCAAGTAAACATACTAAGGTTAAGTGTAACTGTTGTAGAGCTTGTGGTTCTGGGGTAGGGAGGTTGCATTTTACTAAATGATAATAATGAAATAAGTGATTCAATTGAAGCCTTGAGTTACTGTTTTGCTTTTTATTCCAAGCTTTCGTCACACTACGGCATCATCAGGGAATGTAACAAGATTATTAAAGATCTAAGAAGTCTAGTTAATAAAAGGTCTCTGAGTTCAATTGTGTAATTCCAGAAAATATCCATACATCCCCCACAGAAGGCATTTTTTCTGGAACTGCTCATTCTATCTTTTTGGGGAAACTGCATAATGGATCTTTTGTTCTCCCTACCATACATGAGTGATTTCTATGTTATTGTTTGTCACCATTGGCACATTTGGACACTCATAGTCCTTATTATATATATGTCTGGATTTGTGAAAATGGTGCTAAAGAATTCGATTTCACCTTGTTTTCACTGCTCTTTTAGGCCACCTAAGAGCCACATAAAAGGGCAAAAGAAAAGAAAAGGATGGCAAGAAAAGGAAGATAAACAGGTGGAGGAGGAGAAAAAAGGCGGACTTTCCTTTTAATTTTTATATCGTCGACTTTGGAGAGAAAAAAAATGCCCGCTTGGCGCACGATTTCAATTCTTTAGCACCATTTTCATAAATCCAGATTTACATTTTTACCAATATTGTTTGTGTCATCTACTCTGCTTTTTATACCAATAGCACATATATACCACAGTGAAATAGTTTCTTTGCATTCCCTGACAAAGCCATAGATTGGTGAAAGCTTGGAATAAACTTAGAAATACAGTATCTCAAGACATCAATCATTAAGAAATAGAAAACATGTACTGTGTTTGTATCGAGTTATACAAACACGAATGGAAGTTTGGGAGAACGAGAAATGCGGCGGGAACACGAGCCGCAGGCGTGTGTTTCCACAGCTTTTTCGAGTTCTCCCAAACTTTCATGAGTGTTTGTATAACTCGATACAAACACCGAGTACATGTTTTCTATTTCTTTTAGAAAACACCACGACGAGAAAAAGGAAAACAACTTGTAAGCTTTGATTAACAAAATGTAAATTCTCTTTGCTTGCGCCATCACTACGTCAACAGCGCGCGCTAGTTCTGTGTCTCCATCGAGTTATACAAACAGGATTTTTAACCAATCAGCGCGCGTGCTTTCTTAGGACTGTTTTCTAAAATTGTTTAATACTTAATCACCCAAGATGTTACTGAATGACAACTTCTAAGTTAATGCAACCGGCTGTGATGAGTATTGGCCATTGTCCCACCTGACATCATCACCTTTGACCAAAATTGGCATCATCTATACTCAAGTTTTGCAGGAGGAAAAGATCTTTCCAAGGATACCCAGATCAGAGTGATGGGCTCAATGGAGTGTGAAATATGCATGAAAATGCTCAGAAATTTGAGTGAAAAACTCCCAGCAAAATATTTTCCTCTAACTACATGAACACTTAGCTACTCCATGGAAAAAACTGCCCATCTTGATGATGCTTTTTCAGAAATTTTTGAAATGGAATCAAGCCCAGGCCAAGGTCAGAAAGAAAAGAAGAAAAAGGAAAGAGGAAAAAAAAAAGAAAAGTTAAACATGTAGGTCATGAAATTTTATTTCTGCACATGCAGATGTCATAAAATGTGATGCCTGACTGTGCAAAGAAAGGCATGCTGTTATGTTCTGAATTCCTTTTTGAGTAGATTGGAACTAATTTGGCCCATGTCCAGGCTAAAAATCTCCCGGGCAGATTTCCAAAAACTGTTTTTGGCAAATAGCTTCAGGAGTCAATGCATTAATAATAATGCTTTTTGGACTCTGGCTGTAGGTGGGAGGATGAAGAAGTGCATACCATTTTTGAATCTGATCCTTCAAATTGACCATGGTTATTTCGTTCTTTCCACCAGCCTTTTGCAATGTTCTTGGAACATCACTGAATGACAGATGCCGCATGGACAGTGACCTTACAGGAGGAGTCCCAGGCACACTGACAGTACAGCAGTTGATCAGTCTGTTTGACCCCCTGGGAAGCATCTTTGAAATGGCAGGTTACTGGAAACGATCATCCAGCCAGTCAGAACTTCATTCAAACAGAGCTCCTAAAGCACTAACATTATCTCTTTTGCCAAGTCTTTGCCGTCTTAATGCACTACTTTCCTTCAGTTTAAACTGGTTTGACACAAAGATGCATCAGTTTTTAGCCTCCTGGTCCTTAGAGCCGTTCTTGCTACTCATGCAGTGGGACTTGCCTATTTTTCTGGAATCAGTCAAGAAGGCATTGTTCCTTGTCCAAACATTGTGTGTTGTTCAAGATGACAGCAGTAGTTGGAACTCTCTCTCAGTGTACTATGCTCGTTTACAGGAACAAAGAAGCAGCTTTGAGGTTGGTAGCCAAAGAATGTTCCCTGACAGCCTTTGTTCACACTTAAGTTATAATTTATTATTGTTTGCTTACTAAGCAAATGGTCTGGGTGTTGTAATAACCTTTTGACACATTTTTGAGTGACATACATCTCATGGCAACTACGTGACTGTAGAAATTTCTTTTTTGCAGCCAATCTGCTGGAGGCAAACCTTAGCATCTTGAAAAAATCGGTGTGGGGGAGTTTGCTGGAAGCTGAAACACATAAACTCAAAAACCAAATTCAGAGACACTGCCATTTCAGAATAGAGCAGTTTGCTGTGTCATCAGAAACTGATTATAATCTCTCTTTCATTAGGGAATGCTGAAAAAGTCATGGGTTTTTTTCTCAAGAGACTTGACAAAAATGTCAACAGAATTCTTTCAGGAGGCAATGCCAGTTGGAAAGAGTTGGAAAAAAAGTCGCCATTCAGGTACAATGAAATACTTATTGCTGAATAAACTGTTGTTCACACAAGTGGATGTTCTCTTTGCCACAGACTATAACAACCCTTAAGTCATGAGAAGCAAAGGGCATGTTAAAAACCTACTCACAGTACAGATAAAAGCCTTTTTGAACTCTTGTCCTGCATCATATATATGGATTTTTGACCAAGTGTAAGATTAAGATGGCTAGATATTGGCAAAGTGATTTTTTGGTGTGTCTATGGAGTTGAGGACCATAAACACCGAATGGGGCCAATATCCAGCCATCTTGACTGAACATGTCTGATCAGTAAATCATTCATCATAATCTGATGGCATAGAGAACAATTTTATTTTCATAGCAAAATGTGTAATCCCAAGCAGACAAATGAGTGCCAACTTGTCTGCTCGGGTAGCCGATCACAGTACAAAATTTGGTTAATTTTGCTTGCTCATGGAGCTAGCCATTCAGTTGCTTTAAATAGTGTCTTATTTTTCTCCTGACACGGTCCATGGGAGTTTTTATCATCAATCTCTTAATGTGTTCTTGTTGATTGTTACAGGAGTACCTCGCCAACATAACTCTTATGCAGAACATGCAGTGTTTCAGCTTTTGGAGCCAGTAGTGGACAGCTCACAGGGATTACCAGAAGACAGTCAACTGAATGTCCTGACCCTTGTCATAGACACCATGATGGAGGCGTGGAGTGACTGGATTCTCAAGCAAGAAATTGTTTTTAGGTAAAAGTGCAGTGCTGCTGAAACCTCCCCTCAGTAGACTCCTGAAATAAAACACAGTTCACCCCTTATTAGACATGTCACCTAAGCAGAAATCTTACCTAGACACCTCCATTATGCTTACACCTCTTCCAAGTGGCCACCTCCTATAGGCAGACACCTCCCCTTAGTGGACTCCTGCTGTAAGTAGACACCTCTCCCAGGTGGACACATCTGTAAAGAATCACCTTTCCTGGCCTAAGGGAAAACTCCTCCAAATGGACACCTTCTGAAAGTTGGCCAGCGCCACCTGTAAGTGGACACCTTCTGTAAGCAGACACTGGTCCTAAGTGGACACCTTCTGTAAGCAGACACCTCCATTAAGGAGACACCTCAAGTCCTGTTAACAGAGACCTTTACAAAGAAGACACCTTCTTTAAGCAGAAGCCTCTGAACGTTTTAATGAGCACCTCCTCTTACCAGACTTCTTCCCTAATTGGACACCTTCTGTAAGGAGATCTATCAGCTGGGTGTTAAATTTGTATTTTCAGCCATATCATCTAAGTGGGCATTAGGATTCTTATACACCTCCTGGGCTAGGTTAGACTGATTATGCTAACCTAAGGCTAGTGACAATTTTGGTTTCAATGTTCGAACTTTTTGGTGAGGTTTTCTGTTTGTATTGTTTGTTCTTCAGTTTTGGGTTTGAATAATCTCAAACTACACAAAAATTTATAAGCAGTGAAAAACATTTTGATGAAAGAAAAATGAACTGTTTGGTTTATTTTTAATCCTGGGTTAGCGTTAACCGGCTTTTGAACAACTCAGCTCTGGATAGAATTTAACAGAATTGTATGGACACTTTGGTGTGCACTGAATTAATATTATTTGGTTTGGCAATTGTTCAATCATTCAATTATTATGCGGTCAGTTATTCATCGAATGTTACCCTTGTCAGTGGTCTTTGTTAAAGAGACAGAATTTAATAATTTTTATTTTTTATGAAGGACCTCCCTGAAAACCACGCATTTATGTGACGGGTGATTCCTCCTTAAAGATCGTTTTATTATTATATTGTTATTGTTATTATTATTATTATTATTATTGCATATCCATGAAGTAACCTGATTTTTTGTCCTTCCATAGTTTTTATGGTGCCCAACAGCTTAGTTTAGACTTTAGTTACATCAAAGTTTGGCTTGCCGCGGAAACAAATAACCTGTCACCTGAGATCCAATCACAGCTCTTGAACTTGGATGTGTTTCGGCATCTTGAGGGTGCTGTTCGTCTGCTGATGTTGCAGCCAAGAAAAAAGAAGCCGACTCCGGATGATTATGATGACGAACTGGAATCAAATGTCAGTACAATGAGCAGCAGTTCTGTATTGTCATCGTTATCGGGTGTGGATATTGATGGATATGACATTGATGTTTTGAATGACAAGACAATTCCCAACAGACAAAAGTGGCTGGATCTACGTCTGCGAGGAGGGAAATCAAAGAAAGGCTTATTGCCTTTCTGCTTGAAAGTGCAAGAAATGAAGTGATGCTCTAGGGTTATTTATTGTGATTAATTTTAACCTTGTCCAAATCAATTTATAAATTTTAACATGATAATTACTAGTTTGCAATGCATAAAACACAAATTAACTACAATTTTTAGGCAGTTTCTAGTTTCTTTTGGGAGATAAGCCACATGGACAAAATTTTTCCAACATGAAACATGCACAGGTTTTCATGGTTCTCCGCTCAGCTCATATTATATAGCTGTGGTCAGCAAATTTGTTTTGCCAAGAATCAGGCTTTTGTTGTACAGGTTATTTTGAAGTTTCTTTGTCAAGTGGAATTATTTATTCTGAAGATTGTTATAGTTTTTGTCCTAACTTATTTTACATGCACTTACTGCTTTGGAGGCAAGGCCAATATAAATGCAGTTTGTTTTACATGCCAGTAATATATTTCTTGTTGGTATTTATAACTTATAATTATGTTGTATATAAATCATTATCACAATATGAAATTAAATTTAAGCAATCTTTTGATTGCTTTATGGACAGCAAGAAAGGCCAAAAATTAGATTTCACTACATAATATTGAATTTATTAATAATTATTACTTAGTGCCAAGAAAGAGGTGAAGTGGGCAGTGTTATTGTGATAGTCAACTGATATTATGTTCATTGCTAAGAAGTATCACTAAGTGTGATTTAAGACATTGCTGCTTGTAGGACACCAGTGTTAGATGCAAAGAGAGCTGTGACATTCCTTTCAAGTAATGCCAAGTGTGAACTTCCAACACCAGCCATTGCTAAAGTGATGTTACTTGCAATCTTTGGCACTATAAATTGAAGCAATAGTCAGAGGAAATTGGAAGATTCTAACAAAACTATTGTAAAATTCAGAAGTTCTAATAGAAACACTGGCAACTCATTATGCTTCAGCTGCAGCCTTAAGGCCCGTTTACACGGGTGATTTTTGCAGTAGTCACGCACCTCTTCGGAACCTCTAATTTTATTTGCTCCCGGAGTCATCCACCTCTATTGTTTTCAGGACTAGGGCCATTGTTTCTGTTGTTTATTCTATTGTTTTCTCGGCCAATCCTGTTAGACCTTACGAGAGGTGCGTGGCGCCTCGATTTTTGTCGCGGCAACTCGATGCAACTTTTGTCGCGCCAAAGTTGCATCGAGTTTCAAACATGTTCGAAACCTCTGCGATATCGCGGCGACAAATCGCACTGAAAATCGCACCTGGTTTACACGTGCGATTTTGAAGTTGCAACCTAAGCGCGACAAAAATTGCATCGAGTTGCCGCGACAAAAATCGCCTGTGTAAACGGGCCTTTAGTCCACACATAGTTTTGGTGGTGCTTCAATACAATGGCAATACCACTTGGTAATATATTTTTCAGTATGCCCTATACGTTAAAGAATATTGAAAGTGCTGCATGCATAAGTTCTATCAAATATTTAAGTACATGACTTGCTGAATACTGTAACCATTGTTTTAAATTTAAACCTGTTTACATGCAGTTATTTCCTTCAATTATTGTGAGATAGTTATCAACGTTTGACAAAAAGTTGCACCAATCAAGTTTTAAACAATGTTATGTGGCATGTGTTCACTTGTGGAGGAATTAGCCACCTCTCAGATTTACAGAGGAATATGTCAGCACAGGTCAGTTTCACTACTTTAGTTGTAAACCACTATACAAGGCTAGCTACAGACAATCAATAACAAAGTTTTTAAAATGTAATATTAAGAATTAATAATAATAATTATATTATATGAGAGCTGTCAAATTACAAATTATTAAATTGAAATTACTGACTGTTTGGTTTGATGTGAGATTTTTTACCTTTGATCCCTACTACGTGCCCACAAAGCATGAAACTACTGGTGTAATAAAAATAATTATAGCTACTGGTAGCACGGACAGTTTGATTATGACTATGTATAGTCAGCAAATTAAAAGTTTAACATAGTACTATTCTGGTCTGTTTTGTTTGACCTTTTGTTCTACAAAATCAGTCTTCAGGAGATAAGTTATGATTCTGATCAATATCATCATCATCATCATTAATTTTTTATTACCATAATTAACGTTAGAGAGATTTCGAAAAAGATTTCATGTAGTTTCACCCTCATTTGGGTTAATTTAGGCGATATTTTGGTATGTTTTTAGCAGTTTTCAGGTTGTCCCAAAGTGTAATGGACAAAACAGTGGCAAGGTCTTGGAATGACTAAATTCTTGCCCAGCATTTTTTGTTAGCTTCATTTTCCTGAGGGTATACCACAAATCAGGAAATGGTCGGGGGGAGATCTTCAGTGTCTAGGAAAGTTGACATGTTGAAGTTGAAGGCTCATCCTCAGTGTAGGAATCTGTAACACTTACCAGTGATGTAAAACAAAGTCAACATAATAGACCCTAACCCTAACAATAGCTACAAAACAAAAACACCAAGGTAAACCCAAAAGTGAAGAAAAATCAATACAACACTGAAGGCTGGAAGAAACATTCCAACTCACTGATCTTAAAGATGTTTTCTTTTTTATGAAGAAGTCTAATTTGTTTAAAACTTATCAGGCATAGCGAGCAGGTGGAAACTCATCTTGCAAGCCTGACTTTGTTGAATCTGTCACGCACAAAACCTTCACATTTTAGCACTTTATAAGATGATAATCCCTGTGATAGCTATGTGGCTAAATGTACTAAGTTAAACATGAAACAAGATTGCTGGCCAGCAGTTCCCCTCAGAGTGAGTGAGTTTGGGTTGGCAGGGGATTTGTACAGAGGCATCTGGATTTTGCAGCTTAGCTTCCAATGTCGAATTATTCCATGTTTATCGCTGCTGGACAGTTCTTCACAAACCTTTCTCCCAACCCACCCATCCCCCTTTGGCTTCAGGGTAAGAATATGCTAAGACCGTGTTTCCACGATTTTCAGTGTGACAGGGTCTGGTGGTTGACACTCACTGGCTTGTCATGGGATACCCTACAAGTCCGGGTTTTGTTCTCTCTCTCAGGCTCCACCATCCTTTCAGGTGCCATTCCTCGAACTGTAGATCAGTTTAACAATAGTTATAGTTGCTATGAATGAATGTTATTTTCAGCCTCTCCTTAGTACAGTAGCATAGATTTTGCAAGAAATGGCAGGTCGTACCTGTGTATTATAAAATTTTTATATCAACCCTCAGTAATGGTATTAACCACATGCTCACCGGGATGTTTCTAAATTTTATTTCTGGATAAAAAACCACTACAATTAAATAGTTTTCTCTGGTTAACAATGAATGTTTGCAGAGCCAGCTATTACTACATACCCAAACCAAAGCAAGGCCACAACATAGTTTTGATTGATAAAAAAAGGAACTTGTGTCTTGCAACTTTTCACTTTGATCTGTTTGGTCACTGAAGCAATAGATCATCTCTTGCCAAGAGGCAAAACAAATCCATATGCAAACAATGTATGCAGCACTCAGTTTACAATACAAGTTGATGGAAAACTATTAATATACACACTCATAAAAATACAGGAATTATTATTTTACAGTGAACCTTGCTTCAATGTGGCTGCTGTCATCGGCACTGCTAAGCTGAGAGTCTCACAATCAAGGCATGTTTTGGCTTCTTGAGATCAGAGGTGAATTGATAACAAGAACACTTAGACTGACAGATCTATATATGTGGAATGCTGCATGGGTTTGCTTATAGAAAATCTTTTTAAGGATGACTAACAACTTGTTTCATTACTACAGTATTGTGGCCTTGCTTTTGTTTGTCATTCTAACCAATATCTAATGCACTCCAAATTTCTGTGCATGAGTCTCCTCTCTGGCAATTAAATTAATCACACTGAGTTACTTCACAATGGATAAAACGTGGTCCAAAAGCCTTCACAAAACAGTCAAATACAATCTTTACAATAATAATTATTTCACATAAATCGCAAAGGTTACTGGTGATTACTTTTATAGTTACACAGTAACCAAGGGCATAATATAATATCTTACAAACAGTAAAAACCTTACTAGTCAGTCGAGTTATGCATGTTCTAAGCTACTGTATTTTGATTTATTGATAACACGAACAGTTAATTTTCTAATTTGTGATGGTAAAATCAACTCTTTGTGGCAATATTAAAAGTCTTATCTTCATGGGTTAATTGAACATTTGTGTATATATATACTCAAATTATCTATAACTTTTATCTTTTGTTGACTACCTTTTTTCTGCCAAATTATTTTCGATAAATAGCCTTCTACTGATATCCTTAGCAATTAATAGTCCTTAAGATTTCATTTCTTGATATCAACCCCTTTACAAAGAACTAATGGTGTACCAGCTCAATGGAAAATGCGATAAGCTTGATGGTACAGACCTTCTGAATGTGGTCAACAAAAATGTGTCTGAACATCATGCGTTTTCTTATTCAATCATCAACAATTTGTTAAGAAATAATTTTGCCCATCTATAAAACATGGACCTCAAATAACCAGTCTTATTTCATGACAATCTGGTCGATGCTATATCTTAGCAAGAACTACCGTAACTTGTTCACCTTGATTTCTTGGTGATGATTACTGCAATCAGAATGTGAATATCCACCCTATCTTTTGTCAATGCCTTCAGGTAAGATACTTAAATGTTGCCCTCATTACTTGGTAGTCACTGCCCAACCTACTTTATATAACAAAATGACTGCCTGCTACATTATAATTATGACTTATTATGTAGGAACATTATGAATAATTATTCTAGCAATCAAGTTGAAATCATTATACTGTTTCCAGAGTTTTGTGACATCACAAAAGTTCAATAATATTTCATGGTGTAATAAAAAGCTAACTTTTTTTTCTCTAAATGACCTCAGCCTCAAATACTGAATTACTGCAAACAAACATCACAACTGGTACATTATCCCAAACAAGAATCGTCAACATAGGCCGGTAAAAACACTAATATAAACAATATTTAAATACCACAATTGGCTCTGCACAAATCTATTGAGGAGAGCACTATTTTAAAATTGATAACAAACACACAAGGTTAAAAGGTGTTGTTCTCAAAAGATGAACATATTGTTGTACCATAAATACACTGCTGAATTTGGAATAAAAAGAACATTTTTACCTTTGGCAACACACAAGCAGTTTTTAAATGTTTACACTTTTCTTTGGAGTAATAATTTGTTTATCTGTAGGGTGAATGAGAAAAGGTAACATACAAATTGCAAAAAAAATAATTCACTGAGAAGTGATTGTCAATTTGTGAAATTTTGAGGGAGATGCTTTACTTTAGGGGAAGCGATACAAGGTAAGCAGGCATGAAAAAATGTTTTGGGTTTTTGCCTCATTACAGTTGTGAATGTCACACAAAATCCATTGTTACACGACAATGGAAGTGACCGTTCAAAAACGAGTGAAGATCTCTAATCCCACGCAGTTCCAAACTGACCCAAAACAGGCAAAAATTTCCACTAATGTGCAGAGCTGAATTTTGCAAGATCAACACCAAACAAATAACATTTGACCCAAGCTTCTACATAAGAACCCTCTGCCTCTTGTCTTTTAATGAAAAATTTGAACTGTTTTTATCACAAAAAAAAAAACAAAAAACAGATCACCAGACCATTTCTTAGGATGTTCTGCCCAATGTCCCTCACACAATCAATGAGCCACAAAAAAATTCAGGAATTTAAAGATCACAGCTTTAAATATACTTATTATTCAAATTTTATATAAACAAGAAATTATTGCAGGATGTAAACTGGATTTAAATATCTAGCAACAACTTTGTTACCTTAAACATTTCAAAACACAGCATCTAAGATTTTTAATTTTCATATCTGTTCGAGAATTTAATTGCAAGTGAAGTGAAACACTCACTAAACTTTTTGTCAAATTCAAGTTAAATAATTGTTACACAGTTTTGCTTTCATGAAGAGCCTTTGTAGTGTACATTGAGTCTTGTCAAATCAAACAATGAAACCCATTCAAATGCTCCAAGGAACAATGGCTTGGGAAACCATTCAAGCACTTTTGTCTTTAAAATGGTTTTCTAAGAATCGCACGACAATAGATTGTTTTAACCACGCAATTTCCAAATATCTTTTATCCCCGGGCAAATATTCCTACTGCAATAAAATAAATACTAACAGCAATTGCGGTCTTCGTCCCCAACAATAAATACGCAAAACCGACAAAGCCTGATCAATGTTTGTGGGTTAAAACTGCGTACACAGAGAAACGACCCTCATGTGATTCGAACGTTTAATCGCTCTAGGAAAGTCCACATTCGAACTTGCTCGAATTGTAAGACACACCTTGCGTTCGGAAGGCGTGTAAATCGCAGGCATAATTAGAATAGTCCGCTGGAAAACTTCAGCGAGCGCTCAACATTCTGGAAAACGAAACAAACATGACACAATTGTTAATCTCTCATATAATTAAAAATCTTTTGAATTGAAGTCTACCGCGCTGAAACAAGAACAATAGAAATACCGCGAAAACATTCGTTTACAAACGCTCGGTACAAAAGAAGAAGCGATGACGTGTGAAGGACACTGGGCAAAAACATAATAAACTCATTTTGTAAAGACAATCGTTAGTGACCGAAAATTGCAACCCTTTTATGTAACCGTACAATATGTTGGTACACAACACAAGACACAAACACGTGCACTAAATTTCCAATAGTGGGACAAGAAAGAAAAACAATCACAAATATTCGAATTGAGTGTTCTGCTGTGCTTGGAAGAGGTCGTTCGAAGAATACGTTGTTACAAACTTCTAAGAGTAAATAAATAAACAAAACCTAAAACGCGAGTCGAGATCTATGGCCTACCGAAATTTGCAAAGCAAAGAGTAATCCTTGGTTAAATACGACACCCTTCAGCTGTTTTAACTTCAATACTTTGTGGATGATCCGTAGATGGCGCCTCAACTTGGTTTTCATCTTCGCTTCTCGACGCTGGAACAGCGAGGACGGAATTTCCTTCCATCACAACATGTTGATTTTCCGTGCTTTTAGGCTGGACAGCATCTGAATTCGACGCTACTAGTCCTGCGGCCGAAACAGTCGTGAAATTACCGTTCAGTGGCGCAGCTATCGGAGCGGGAATGTTAATGGTTGTTAGAGCGCTATTTTCCGTACCTTTCTCTGTAGCCATGTTGTTTGTATTTTCCGTGGCGTTAACAAGATTACCACTGGATACGATAATCGGGGCACCAGCGTACTGCGTTAACGGGATAGCATAACTGGGAGTCGCAAATGTTGTTGCCACGGTGGTTCTAACCGCTTGCACGGCAGATACAGAAGCAGTTGGTTGGATCGATGTTGGATTCGTTACTGCAGCAGTTGTAACGAACGTTGGTCGTAAAATCATACTTCCTCCAGGTATAGGAGTCGTTGGTACGTATCCGACACTGCCGATGGGAGCGTAAGTAACTGCCCCAGCGGTATTAACCGCCTGAACTGGCTGTATTCCTTGGGGAAAAACCTGAGCCACTTGAGAATTTTGTGTTAAAACTGTGGTTGAAAATGTGCCGTTCTGAGCCGCGATTGTTGCCGTCCCATTCATTGCTATCGGGGTCTGCGTCTGCCCACCAGCCCACCCGGGTGTCACAGCAACTCTCGTTTGAACATACGGACGTTTCATCGGTTTTTGCTTTCTCCTCGGTCGATATTTATAATCAGGGAATTCCTCCTTGTGTCTTTTGTCTAACCTAGCCGCCTCGTCTACGTATGGTTGTTTCTCGGCGGCAGGAAGCATTCGCCAAAGTTTTCCCAACATTTTGCTTAGTTCGGCGTTGTGCACATGAGGGTATTGCTCGGCGAGTTTTCTCCTGGCCGATTGCGCCCAAACCATGAACGAATTCATCGGTCGCTTAACGTGATTTTCCTTTTTCGGTAGCTGAACTTCCGAATACGGACCTGGCATAATTTGTGTCTTCATTGGCAGACCAGCAAGCTTAAAAGTGGCAGCATCGATTTGCGGACATTCTGCTACAACAGTGTTCTCAGTAGCTGTGTTTTCTGTTACGGTTGTCGTCGCATGGATGGTGTTGGCGTCGACATAATTCGGCGCTGTCGTCGTTATTTTCCAGTTAAAGTTCTGATCACTCGTTTTGATCTGTTCAACCTTTTCTATTTTCACTTCACCGAGCTCGGCTCCGTTTGGGATCGCGTTATTGATTCCACTCGCAACCGTGGCCATTGTTGAAGTTGATCACAACTAATATCACTGGCAGAGAAATGACATTTCTTCTAATCACGTGATGGAAAGGAAACACGTGACAAAGCGGAAAACGCGCGAGTTCTACAAAATGTCGAGCTCGAATTTCGGGTGAAAATCTTCAAGTCCGAGCCTTCTTGGTGGTCCAAAGGTGAATTTTCAACACCGGAGTGGAAACAAATGATGGAAATTCAAGCCGTCTTTGAACAATGCCGAATGGAACAATATCTGTTTTCGTTTGGGCTATTCAGCGTGTGGGGCGCTTTGTTCCACCGGGAGCCAATAGAATGCCAGGAATTGAAAGAACGCTGAAAGGCGGAAGATGGCGGAAGTTCCTGACAAAGCTTTTGACCACCGACCATTGTTCTCACAGACAAGTGAGACACATTTGATCTCAATTATGCAGTCCAGTTGTCAGGGGAAATAATTGAACAAAAGTCTATTGTAATTAAAAATTCTCTGATTGGTGGATTTCGGACAAAGAACGTCATCAAAAAATATTGCTTTCAGCGTTGCGTGAAAGCGAACTCCTAAATTACGCCATTTTAATGCCAATATGACCATAAGGAAAAAGGCCCATCTGATCAGTCCATGGCTCGCTCCAGATAGCTTTCTCAAGTCACAAATTCTTGTTCAAAATTTAACGAAAAAAGAAAAAAAGTGGACGTCATTTATGTGGTGGAAATTAATGTTAATGCCCATGTTCTTGTCTACTTGGCAGATGTTTTTTTTAACCACGATCAAATAAGAGCATATGACAGTTCGCTTGCTAATGAGCGAAAATTTTACCACCCTGACTCACGAAAATTGGGTAATGGCTTATAGGCTTGTAAATTTTCCTCATAAAGTGATATCGGATGTAGGTTTGGAAAACTTCCATAGTTCTTGCAACGCTTGATCGAAATTGTTGGAAATAAGTCTATATTTTTCTGGTTATATTTTCAAACTTGTATCCTGCCTTGCGCTATGGGATACCATCCGCTTTTGTAACACTAAACAACAGAACGAAAATTTGCAATTCGTTGTTGTTCCCGTTATAAAAACAGCTGAATTTGGACGCTGGGCGTAATTTTTGTTATACTGTGACTGCTGTTGTAATTAACCGGTACTCTTTGCCATGTCCGGCAATTTCCTCTTGTTTCTTTTGTTTTCATTTCCTTCCCTCGGACTTATTTTTCGTGGTTTCCCCATTAAATCTCTTGTATATCAAAGTGGTTTCGTTTGGTAAAGAAGTGCTAACGATTCATCAAGGCAGAAAAAAACTGACATTCAGTCGTTGCGATTAAATAACACTAACTTTCATCACATATTTCACGCTACAGCGTAAAGGTAGGGTCATTAAGATTGCACCACAATTATCCGTTTTGGCTGTGCCTCTATGACGCTATATATGTTACATTGGACACAAATAACTCGAGATGAGTTTATACACCTATAGCTGTCTTTGCTTGAGACAGAATTCATATCCGTCAAATTCATTTGCTAATATTCAAATGCAGGTTTTAAATTCAGTTTGACAACAGAATTGAATCGTGGGCGAATGTTCATGGTGTCTTCATCACTCATTTCTTTTGTTTGACCCATTGAATATAATAAATCCTTAAGCGACATCCAAATACTGGAGGGCGTGGATTTGTCGATCACGGCGTCACTTTGAGGAGTTAAAAGCGACGTACAAATGAATTAACACATACTATTAATTCGAAACGTGTTCAACCACACTGGTGAATCAACACATCAAAATTTATGGCTAACCCAGTGCAAATACCTCATTGAAAAACTTAAAAAGCAACCCTGAAACTTAAACGTACGTCTATTAAATTTCCCCGATGGTCGACAGATGCCCGATATATTTTATTTGCGATCATAAAAAATAAAGCATCGCCATCTTGCTACACTGACTTTGACAGTTTATGGACGTTGGCAAATGGATTTGACGTCACTTGTTAGGAAAATGGTCGTACTGCGAGAAGAGTGCAAGGCATGCGCGTTGCGAGTTTGATCGCGCGTGACTGGCTCGTGTCTCGTGCCAAGCCACCTGCCACCAGTAGTTGATGAAGAAGTCGACCTGACAACGACCACTATATGAGATGTTAAACACCTTCAGAGTAACAATTCTAAACACCTACGTTGTTTCATGATCTGGAAAAGCTCTTCTTTTACCAATAATATTTAAAAAGCTGCGCTTTTACTTAGAATGACATATTACGCAAGTATTGTCTTCAGTAAGCGAAGCTTTTTATGTCATGAGAGGTTACGAAGTTTTTTTTAATCAGTTTGCTCAAAGTTTACAATAACAACAGTGCTTTCGTATTAAAATGCGAAGAATTCTCAATTTTTTTTTTAAACTTCCTCAAACAAATTCCAAAATGACTGCCATATCGCAGTTGATGACGGAATCTCTTTGCTTCATTTCAACGTGACAACCACAGATTTATCCAGTCTGCTTATTTTCCGGGTTTTTGAGAATCTTCTGCCACGAACGTGTTAACCGATGATCGCCACAGGGCTGACATTTGAGAAGTATCCTTCCTATCTGCTATGTAAAGTAGATGTTGTTCGTGCATCTGAGCTCATCTGCATAACACTAGCAATAGAGGTTGGTGGGGGCATATCCCTACCCGCCCTCGCCTCCTGCTCCGCGTGACTTTCTTTCCCGAGAGTTCCATACCGTACATGGCGCTTTAATATTCATCGATAAAATTCAAGCAACAACCTTGAAAATCGTGGAAGCAGTATAGAATCATATCAAGCCATGACATTTTGGCGGATGCACGTGAGAGACACGTGCTCGGCGTGCGCAGCGAAAAATTGCGTGCATGCGAGGGGCAAATAGACCATTTTACAGTTCTCTACTGAGTAACCTGGCCACTGAATGGCAGTGAGGCTGCAGGTGACCTTGTTTTGATACAGACCTCACTGCTTTTGTTGTGTAAATCAAGTTGTTGTAATGTTAACTAGGTTCTTTTACATTACAAAAGCAGAGAGGTCTTTATCAAAGCAAGGTCACCTCCAGCCTCGCTTCCATTCAAAGGCCAGGTCACCGAGCAGACAACTGTAAAATGGTCTATTATTCGTGATTGGTTTATTTTCTGATAACTGTTACAGGTATGTCATACGTGAGGAGTTTACATAAGAGGAATATTACTTTTATAAACTCGCGTGTACTTGCGACATCTTTTAAATATATGCAATCGTTTGTACGGAGGGACTAAAGCAGGGAAAGACCAAATTGATATCATTTCTTCTCAGCTTCTATTCTACTCGCCCTTTATTCCGCCAGTCCCTTTTGAGATTAGATTCTATTTGCGTGGTGCTTCAAATGTGTGATCGTACTTATATGAGTACAATATAATACTACCTAACTTCATTATTACAATTAATTTTTTTTCTACTAGCACGTGCAAAAACACGGAGACTACTAAATGTTCTATCATTTAGCGGAATAGATTCCATTTCAGTCTCTAGCTCATCATTCCCGGCTGAGCAAAACCACTAGAGGACTGGTACAAGTTAAGAGGTGTACAGCCGTCAGTAATAAGTACATTCTGTATTCCCAGTGCCTTGAGAAGCCCGGCCTGTTGAGGAAAGACAGCCAAGGGAGAAGGTATCTTAACATCAGACAGTTTGGTGCTCTGATTTTAAAAATTACATACAGTTTACACCGAAAACCTTCTTAAAAGGAGTTTCGCTTCAGCACCCAAACTTTTTTCACAGTTTCCACGAAATCTAGGTTTTAGTGCTCCGAGATTTCGATAATCATTCCTGACCAATCGCAATATACGCGAGTCACACAATAAGCCAATCAGCACACAAAGCAGAAGGTTATGACCAGTGAAAAGCGCGGGAAAATTGGTACGAAGGGTCAAATCACGATTGGCCTTCTCGTGACAAACGGCGATTGGTTGATCCAACAAGCATGTTCACTTTGATTGGTTACCATCCCTACCCAAATATGGAACAAAGATGACGCCAAAGCGAAGCAGGCACAGAATCATCATTTCCTCAGTGGACGGTAAATCGCTTTACAGCTTATAAAATGAGTACTTCCATCAGAATTGGAGGAAACATTTTTTCAGCTTACCTGCGACTCGGGACCAGATTGAGCAATCTTCTTGATTGCGTCAGAACTCACGGATTGTACCATGGAGGCGAACTTATTTGACTAAGCAGACAAAAAAATGAGCATAGTTAACGGCCCGGATCACCCAAAACACACTACAACTACCACAATATTGATCACTTGTTTCAAACCTCGATTTCTGCTAACTCCTTGGCCTTTTGCAGCTCCAGCTCGTTGAGTTTTTTCTGATGTTCAAGTTCGGCTTCTTTTTCCTGAAGTTAACAAAAACGTTATTGCTTAAATAAACGCGGACACGGGGGGTCCACGGATAGACACAATTTTCTGATTATCAACATGCAGATACTGAACTCTTTTCCCGTCCATTAGTGAATGAGAAGTGCGCGAAGTGCTGCTGCTGTGGTTTTGTAAAGCTACAAAAAATAACTATTGAGCTTGGCGCCCTTACTTGTAGAAGATGGCTTGACACTACTATCTCTGTACCTAACTACGTCTTCAACCTCAATCGATGTTTTGTCAAACCCTGCTGTTTATATACAAAAAGCCAAATTCACGTAAAACGACATTCATTCTCTCTACTCAGCATTCAGCTTCTCACAGCATCAACGACCGAGTTTCAATCTCACTTTTCGCTCTTTCTCTTTTCTAAAGAACGGTTTAAGAAAACCAGAAGGTGAAAAGTTATCCAACATGAAAATAACCAGTTTTCTCTCAAAACAATGGTAGAAGGGGTACGGGGTGTAGATGGTAGGGAGATTTGGGACCAAGGTCGTACTTTAACCGATTCTGGTATCTTCCAGTGGTTGAACACCAGAGTTTGTACACAAACTGAAAAATGGTTTAAATAGAAACTTAAATCCTGGGTAACATTCACCTTTATCCGGTATCGCAGTTGTTCCGTGAAAGCGTTTCTTTTATAACTTACCCGTCTTTTCGATTTTAACTCAGCAATCAGTTGAACCTCCTCAGCTTCCGCTTTCAACTTTGCAACTGAAAAGAAAAAACCCTCACATCAGCACCAAAGAACTATGCGGTTCTTCAAATCCTCTTGATGATGTTAACGTATATGTAAAGATCATATTTCACCAACAAATGCAATATACCTAGCTAACTGAACTTACCTTCTATTGCGCTTTCGCCTTCTATCAGTAACCGTTCAGCTTGGGCCTGTTAAAATACAATGAAATAATTAAAGCTAAAAGCCTCGAGCAGTAAATGAGAAAATCAACGAACGGTCACACAAAATAAGAACAACAACACGTGAAATATAACTGAGTAATAAACCTGCGCTTCTGCTTTGGTTTGCCCAGAAGATTCCACGGCAGCTGTCACAGCTCTGAGTTCAAATAACTTTACTCGAGCATTCTCAGCTTCCTAGGAATAAGACATGTTACCTAACTCACTAGACTTTCGAGAGGCAAAATAAACTTTAAAAATCGCTCGTAAATCCATCTTCTCCCCCAGCATAATTTTCTTATCTTCTTAGGGAGATGTTCTCCCCTTCCCATCCCCGGCCGGCTATCATAAATTCATCCTGTGTTAACCCACGCCATGTTGAAACATACAAAATAAAATTACTTCGACTACGAGAGCCATTTAGATAATTAGTTTGGTTTTGTCTTTGTCGTGTGCCAGCCTTAATAACGAAACTGGCCACTTTACTCTCATTATTGATTGATTCAAATTGTCGGGCAGTATACAACCTTCTCATTAGTGAGTTTCTGTCTTTCCAACATTCCTTTGGCCATTTGCTCCGTTCTCTTTGCCTCGTGTTCTGCCGCTCGCTCGATGGACCTGACGTAATAAATCAATCAACATCAGACCTCAGCTCACAACATAAATACCTCGCTAAAAGACAATATCAAAACATATAAACGACATGTACAGCTAATGACGTGAACTGATCTTTTGTACTTGGCAGGGGTTTCGCCCTAAACATCCTTAAATTTGTTTAATACCACCTCTCGGTCTACCGAGCAGGTCCGGGTTGTTCGAATGGTGGAGAACGCTATCCAATGAATAAATTGCTCTCCAGCGGATAGCGTGGTTTGTTTTGTTACCACTTATCCACTGGATAGCGATTTATCCGGTGGATAGTGTTATCCAGCCTTTGAACAACCGGAGCCAGAACTATACAGGTTGAAGGATTTTCAGATTGTCAACGACTCACTACACTTGACGTTGCACGTATAAAGTTAGCTAAATCTCTCGTGTACTCTATTGACAGCACATCGCTTAGTTGCAAACATAAAATTAGTTGCAAACAGGAAAATGGAGTGTTTAGTACGTGAACAGGACCACACTGGTCTTCCTATCAAGCGTTACCAATTTGTGAACCTTTGTGAAGTATTTTCAGAAAAAGATTAGTGGCTTAAGAGGCCGAATTCCGTGCTATGAGGTGGCCAGGAACCCCCCCCCCCCCCCCCGGTCTCCCAAACCTCTGTCTGCCCCCATTGCAAGCTATCTTCAGTTTTTTGTATGTGTCTCCTGCAGAACTTTACAAAGATCATTTTTATAGCAATAACAAGTACTGTCACGTGTAGAACAAGGGTCACCTTACTTGGTGGAAATCTCAATTGCCATTTGGACAGATTTGCTAAGACTTTCACTCATATGTAGGTCCACAGGTTCAATGCTCTGGATATCCACGTTAGTTACAACCTAAAAAATACATCGAAATAGACACATTAAACTTATATTCCAAATTAGTATATACTAAATCAGTGAATAGCGTTGAACGCGCGCGATTGGGCTCGTCAAACTCCGGGTGAAGAAATCATCCAAATTATTTTTTGTGGTGTATATCATCTCACTGTTTTAGTATATACTAAAACAACTATTCACGTCAGTGTCATTGACTAGTGGTGGATATTTACTTTGCCGCTTCCATCGCGGCTTGGTAAATATCCATCGCTAGCCACCTCCACTTCAGTGAATAGTTGTTAGATATCAATCTCCCACTCTTTTTCATCGTACAAGAATGAATTTGACAGCTCTTAAACGCCAGTTCTTATCTCCAACTTTCATTTACCGTGACCTGCCCGACCTCGTCGTTCATCATCCATTTTTTTCTCTACAATAGTTGCACGTGCTGCACCACCCGTTGCTGGGAAACACTTAAAATGAGACGTGCTCCCGCCTCCGTGGAAACCAGTCAATTGGGAGCTTAAGCAACGACGACGAGCACGAAGCCTTTTCATTTCTTACAAGCCTTGTAAGAAATGAATTCATATTTTATCAACGAAATTCGCAATTGTCTTAAATCTGTTCAGTCCACCAACGGCTCTACCAACGTATTCAGGTTAAATATTCAATGACAGCTTTCGTTCAATTCCAATTGGAAATAGGAAAAAATAGCCGTCGTAGTTCGCGTCCCTCAGACCACGTAGAACTAATAGTCATTTCACGCGTTTGATTTGACAGTAAAGAGATGTAGACAATTTCAAGTTTCATTTTTGACCAGGTGTTGTCATTGGTGCCACCGTCGCGAGGTCGTTGCTTAAGCTCCCTGATATTTTGCTTCCATGCGACTGGCTAAACTGGTACAACTGACAGGCCAAAGTTTGACCCGAGGCAAAAACAATTTCTTGTTTTCGAGAAGCAAACTTTGTTTCCGCAACATGTCCTCTGCCCCATCACTTCCTTGTTTATTCAGGATTGTATCATCAAAAACATTCCTTCCCAAATTTTTTCCCAGACGGACAAATGCGGAAGCGTTCGCTGCGGAAGCAAAGTCGTTCTGAAAAGCAAAATCGGAAACATTTTTTAGTCTCTACGAAAACAATTTGCTTCCGCAACAACTGCCTCGTGACAGAGCGGAAACAGGAATACACGGCCCGGAAACAATGTTTCCATTACAAAGGTTCCTTGTGTTTGCGACGCTCTTAGAAGTGACTTTGCAAAGTACTGATTATTTGACAAGTTATTTTTGCATGTCAGTCACGTTTGCAAGTCTTTTACTGCGCCCGAGACTCCAGTTCATACAAAGTGTCAAGTTCCCCTTAGAAAAAAACTGGCTTGTTATTTTACCAATTTGCCCTCTGGGTTAACGGCATCACCCCAACCGTTTCAGAGAAAGCTCTAGGAAGTAACAGAAACTACCGAGGAAAACACTGATTTCCCTACCAATTGGTTTGCATCAAATCTAAGTCGTTGCTTCACGTTCCCATCCTTGTCTACACCAAACACAGCCTTCTTGATAATGGAGGTGGAGTAACGATGGAACTCATCAAATGGAACTTGTGCTACTTTACCGCGTATTCGGCTGGCTAAAAATATGAGAAGAACAGCACTTCAAGTAAGCAGACACTAGCTGTCCTGCTTCAAAGAAGAGACTTTCCCAAAAGAGCGCATAACCATGAACAGAAGCGCAGTTAGTACTTTTACTTGGTAACTCAAAATCTGATTACAGTTGTAAAAACAAATTACATTTCAGCATTTTCGCATGGCTACAAGCAACAAATGGCGCACTTCAGAATCAAACAACATCCAGGCTAATTATCCAAGGAAATACGCACATGGCCTTCTTGCAACACTTTGTTCAATGAAATAAGAATAATAATTAGCCAAAAATCACCAACCAGCTGAAATCTGAGGCTGATTAGTTAAGGGTACACATGAGATTTTTTTACATGCTGTACCATACCAACACTCTTGCAGGCATTTCCAGTGTAATCAGGAACAGAGAAGATGGCTTGCTCTGATTCATGATCTCCTCTTTCAACCTGAATATAAAACAGAAACATGTAGAATGCAAATTAATTCCTTTGGGAAATGGTCTGGTTTTTGTTTTTCATTGAAATATATGCCGTGTTTTGGAAGATGCTTACTTGCAACCAGAACTAAGAGGACTTGAAAAGGCAACATATCAGAAATGCTAAAACGATATCCATCATCTATTCTAGGTTCTATGGAAGAAAAGAAATATAAAAGAGTTTATGTCTAGGCTTTATAAGTGATTTACAAGACTGACCTCAAAAAAGTTGTTCATTGCAATCTTGATTTTCAGTCGCGCATGGTCAGACGTTTCCACCTAGAGCGAAATAGAGAAGGTGCCACATACGAGATGATAAAAAATTTTATATATAGGTATAATTCTAACTTGTGACCTTTGTCAAGTGATTGCAGGCAGAACTTGACAGATGAAACATGATGGTGATGGCAATTCTGTTCCTTCACATTCTAACTCTAAGCAAAAATAGTTGGTAGCCGATGTCCACTGACTGCTTACCACTACTCCACTGTGCAGAGAAAATGGAAGCGTTTATTCAATCTATCATGCATGCATGCATGTCAAAAGCAGATATTCTCCTCAGAGTCATTATTTTTTGCCTTGGTATTTTGCAAAATACAGCATGATGTGCAGTTGCATAACACAGCAATTCTTGAGGCAACTCTTGAGGCAAGGGATTTTCCAAAGTAGCACGCCTCCTCCCTAATTGCTCCTCAAATATAAGCTCCCACATGAGTACTCTTGGTCCCAGACCATGACTCTCTCTCTCTCTCTCTCTCTCTCTCTCTACTCTCCCTACTGACCACAGTTGTTTGAAGGCTGGACAATGCTATCCACGTAACCAAAAGTGTAACCAAAAGTGTGTAACCAAAACAAACCACGCTATCCACTGGATAGTGATTTATCCAGTGGAGTGTTATCCACCTTTTATGCAACAAGGGCCTGGCAACCGTCTATTCAATGGTTTACAACCAAGAAAGAGAAACTACCGGCACCAAATAAGACATACGTACCTCTATAATGTCCGTGATAAAATCTGGTCCAAGCATCAGACATATTGTTTTCAAAGCATGTGGTTTCTTTGGCTTCCCAGCTGACATACAAAATAAAACACTGAGATGTTAACTTTATAAATTGAAATTTAACAAATTACCAAGCACACAAGGCGTCAGTAATCCTGATTTTGTTTCTTACTGGAAATTTTTCATTCAAAAATCACCTGCCTTGAGTCCAAGTAGACATTTTGCTTTTAGTAAGTAATAATATATAATGGCATCAGTGGCAGATCTAGGGAGGGGCCCGGGGGGCCTGGGATCCTACTTATCTTGGCTAAAAAAAAAGAAATGACTGAAGGGAAAAGGCCAGCAGGGCAAGTAAATCAAGACTGCCACTGGG
This sequence comes from Catalaphyllia jardinei, assembly GCA_022496165.2. Lineage (NCBI taxonomy): Eukaryota > Metazoa > Cnidaria > Anthozoa > Scleractinia > Caryophylliidae > Catalaphyllia > Catalaphyllia jardinei. Next base: position 42,107,510 of record CM042747.1, on the reverse strand, counting down.
CATGGTATCTTAGTAATGACAGGATGAAGTCAAAACTTTGAAGGATGCACGGTCTAATCCTTATTGGACAACGAGTGCTCATCTGAAGCAGACTAAACCACATCATGTTTGTTTACCAATTAAGTTATTTATGTTATCATACAACACCTATCTGTCATCTCACAACACCTCTCTATCACATTACCTGAAGAACACCTGTAAAGACATTCATTTCACTCACCACTCAGACTGAGCACATTGAAGTTCTCATGTGGTCCAAGCACGACCTTGAATATAACAAGATACACAATCACTACTCAACTTCTGTAGAACTATCCAAGATACCACTGACAATGCGCTCTTTTCTGAGTAACTTCTAAGTATTTGATAGACACTATCCCTCATATTAGGACTTTGTTACTCTCATTTCCAACCCAAAAATGATATAGGTAATAAATGTAGTCTTGCTTCATATTTGAGGGTTTTATTAAGTTTGAGAAAGTCTGAATAAGTAAGTCGGCTAGTACTTTTTAACACAGCTAACACATGCAAAAAACCTGAATGTTTCCAAAGGACATAATACAGTTGCCCACTTACAAGATCTGGTCCAAAAATCACCCTGGCAGTCTTCCTTAAGTAGTCATAGACCTGAGGAGAGCACAATGTAAGACATTACTGTTAAAACAGACAGACCTCAACTACATGTTAATGAGATTAATTTAATATCCGATAACCAGTACTTACATTAATAGTTATTAGTAGAATTCTACTAGTATACTAATGCAAATGCTGCGATTTGATTGGCTGAGCTACTCGTATACTACCAGCCATTAGAGTACAGTTGGCTGCCGGTCATCCACGAAATGCGATGTTTTCATAGTTTTTCCGAAGTTTTGGAAGGAATTTTAGATGTAAACGGGTAATTAAATTCCTGAGAAAACTACAAGAAGCACATTTAAGGTTTCTAATGAGTTTAAAAACTTGAAAATACTGAAAAAGCGGGTATGCACGTAAACAACTGCAAAATTGCTAAGGACAGTTCGATATGTGCAACTTTGTTTAAGGGTAAAGTTCAATAATGTGTGGGAAAATCATTGGAAATCGTTATTTTTGTTAATTTCAGTTAGAATTCTACTAAAACAATTAGATTATTCACTCTCAATTTCTATGAGGCTATAGTTCGGCCTCACCACTTATCCCCTCATAGAAATCTCGAGCTCATAATCTAGTTGTTAATTAACACTTCTAATGCCAATCACAAGTATTCGTTAAACAATCCATTGAGATTGCCATAGATACCACAAGGCAGGTTACCTGCACAGCAGTGTTTCCTGGGCAGCGGTACACAATCACTCTTGTCTTGTCTCGGCCCTAATTGATTTAACATTATTAAACAAAATAATACATTGGTAATATTATTAGTGATATGTCACCAAAAACAATTACGACAAAAAATTATTCAAAATAATTGAGGCAGCAGCTACTTATCTGTGATAAATAAACACACTGTTCAATGCCACGAATTTGTTTTACATGTTTTCACAGGTTAGGTGAAAGAAGCTCATTTAATAAGAAACCTGTTCTCTTGTGACTGAAGGATCAATTGATGATTCAAAATATGCCATTTTCCGTATGTCTCCACTGCCAATTCCTCCACCGTTCCTAAACACAACAAATAAAGATTCCAGCTACTTGCAAGATTTATGTAGCTTACTGTAACTACATATATTTACTGCTAAAATATAATTTTTACTTGGCTTTCATGACAGCAATTTTCTTGATGGAATTCCAAAATTAAATTACGTTTCAGATATCATTTATGTCTCTCTGAGATGTTAGTCACACAGTCAGGTAGTAAGTCAGTCACTCAATCAGTCAATCAGTCAGTTATTCAATCAAGCAGTCTGTGGGTCAGCCAGTCAGTAATCAGGCATTCAGTCACTCAGGCAGTTCAATTAGACCAGTTAGTCAATCAAGCAGTCATTCAGTCAGCCAGGCAGAAAGGAAGTCAATCAGTCAGTCAGTCAGCCAGTCAGCCAGTCTCGTCAGGTAATCAGTCAGTCAGTTAGTAAGTCAATCAGGCAGCATTACAAACGACAAGTAATACAGCTACAATAAACAATCAAGACTAACTTGAGAATATTTTCGACATCATCAGTCAGCTCCTTTTCCCACAGTTCCTCATAAGCCCTCAGTAGATACGACTGTGGCCCCATCACTGCCCGTACCTAAAAAAGAACATGGACACAATATGTTGGGAATCTACAAAGTTGTGGTGAAGGGCATCCTTAATGATCAACATACTTTTAGATACTCACAGCACCACTTTGAGTGTCCCTGACATAAATTCCATCATTTTCACAAAGGGGTATTGCTCTCCTGAAGATTTAATAATATTACATTGATGTGCCAAAAAAGATGCTTTTTTAAATAAACCATCAGTTTGAAAATTGTACCATCTCTGAACATACTTTCTAAAGTTTTCAAAAGAACATTTCAAAAATGGTAGTGCTACAATAAATTTTCTAACTTCTTGATAAAAATTTAGGACAGCACTTTATTCAAACCTTAGCCTAGCAAAACAGTTTTAGCACTAGAGGTTTATTTACTGTGTCAAAAATCTTAAGAAAAGATCAATTCTTCTTAACAGCCATAGTCAGAAACATCGTTTGAATACATAATTTCACTGAAAAACAAAACTGATATTATAAAAAACATCTTTCCATCCTACAGGTCCTAAACTATTTATAGGAAGACAGTAAATCAAACCTTCTTGATTTAACAGTGACTTCTATTGGTGGAATGTACTCAACTGGTCCAAAGATCATCCAGCGATCACCAGGGGAACGATGACACTTCTCTACAGCAAGAGAAAATTGATACTGCATGTATATTGCATGTCCATTTTAAATTAAGAATTAACTATATATTGAGAATAAACTGACTTGACCAAGAGAATATATAATCAATATAAATTATTTAAGACCAATAAACAGTGACTTAAAAGGTTTACATACTCTTTATAGAGCTGTCATTAAAATGATCGACTGCCGACAGGACCAGGGCTTCATCTGCTTCTAGAATATATGATTTTAGTATGCCACCTTCTAAATCCTCCCCTGAAAGTAAGATAGAAGTAAAGAACCATATTAATTAATGACTAGAAATTTGTAACATGCTCACTTACCTAATGATATAACACTATCATCACAACTGTCATGTGCATAGCTATCATGTAGTGCCTTAGTGCTTTGTTAGCTTCTCTAAGGTAAAGGTTAAGTCTGTATACGAGCCAATTGTGGCCCACCAGGCCGGAGGTTATCCCGGTTTCTGTAGCATAAAGGGACTAGGAGTATTTCTACTCCCCCCTGGATGGGATGCTAGTCCAATTAACAGGGTTAACCCCAGCATTAAATTTGCCGGTACCCATTTATACACCTGGGTGGAGAGAGGCACTGTGGGAGTAAAGTGTCTTGCCCAAGAACACAACACAATGTCCCCGGCCAGGGCTTGAACCCGGTTAGCGCACTAACCATGAGGCCACCACGCCTCCCACTGTTAGCCTTAGCCTGTTAGGAAACATGAAAGTAAGAATAAAGATAGAAAAACATCAAAGAGATCATGATAATAACCAAGTGAATAAAGGAACAAGGATGGTTAAAGATTAACACAGATTACAAATGACAAACTTAAAAATTGTAGGCTTGACTTTTCAAGTTGCAGAAACCATGGGTAAATGTAGCTCTCTTAAGCACTTGCCTGGATGCAAGAAAAAAGAACCAACTCCTCTCCTAAGTTCTTTCTTGCCCAGCTGATTACGACCTTTGCTGTCTATAGGGTCAGTGACAATACAGTATTCCTGACGAGACAGTACTGTCTGAGTGACTTCAGCCACAACTTGCTGTTGATTAAATTATATGACAAACAAGTTTACAACTCATTTTCATTTAGCAAGTAAAAACAATTGGTGGCCTTACATATAACTTGCCTCAGAAACCTCTGGTATATACATTTCTGTGTCTTCAAAGGTGACAAGCCACTCATCTCCTGCATTTCTAAAAAATATATCACAGACAAATTAATATAACATAATAACGACATGTATCACCTATGGTACAACTGTCTGTTAAAGAGTTTTGAGCTCACCGCTTCTTTCCAAGTGCATCAGTGCAAGTCTGTATGGCTCTCATATGTAAGGCTGTAGTCTCTGTTAATGTGTGAGCATACTCAATGCCTACAACCTGCAAGAGAATGGAACATGTAATTTAGTCATGCCTTGCTTACAGAATGAATTACTGATTTGATCACAAAACACTAGGCTGGATTGATTACAAACCTCTTCACAGACTCCTGGCAAATAAGCTCCCAAGTCTCTTATCAACCATTGTTCAGATGTCACACGTTTCCTAATGAGACAAGGTGAAGAAAAAAATAGCAAATTCAAAGTAATCTACTCTAACATAATTTTCAATGGATGTGATATACAACACAATGAGAGATGGTGCGAAAAAAATTAAACTGAAACTCTCATGTTTGTCGTGTGACTGCGTAATAGTTAGCTTTCACTTAGTGCCTATACCAAACCTACTTTCCTGTCTTGTCAATTAAGTCCTGATTTGCCTTGAGTCGTAGTGCTTGTCCATATTTTATAATATGTGGTGCCACTCTCCGTGCTATTTCCTGCCAAAAAATTACACATCCAATTATTCGGGAGCTGAGGGTTTTGAATCAAAAATTAAAAGAATAAGGCCAATGGCAGTGGTACTGTTTACGTAGAACTGACATACAGCATATGGTGTTGGTCTGTAGGTAAGAGGTCCTTCTAGCTGCCACAGATCTCCACTTTTACGTTCCTCGTCACCATCCATGTGATCCACAGTAGCCATCAACTGAAGGCCTTCATTTGGTCTGAGAACTGGGAGAGCCTTGATCCCAGATTTATATCCTACATAGCAATAAAACAAAACATCTTAATTAATATTTTCTTACTTAACAAATAGAGAAGCCTAAGCCATATATTACACTGTGATAAATCACGACGGGCATTTGAGAACATAAGGGGAAATGTTGAAAACACAAGTCGCAGGCGAATGTTCTCTACACTACTTAGTGTTCTCAAATGTCCAGAGCGTGTTATCAGTGTAATACAGTGTAGACGGCTTAGGCTTCTTTATTTGCTTTACGATATGGAGGTAATGTGGTAAAAACAATAAAATATGCGTTTCTTTGTTTTATACTCTGATAAACATGGGCTTTTGACCAATCAGCGTGCGTCCAGGGTCCTACCTAATGTAATCTATATATTCATAAGATTCAAAATTATATTTAGTCAAATTGGTGATATTTCCTTCCAGTCTTATTTGATTCGGCAAAGTTAAAACTATGTTGATTAATTAGCCTTTATAGTTATAGTTATATACAGTCAGTAAGTTTAATTGACATAGTAAGTTCCATTGGCCCGGTCCATTGACTCACTAAGTATCAACAGGTACCAAAAACATGACTGACAAATCAATATTTAAAAACTGAATTATACTTATACAATGTACCTGCTATTTTTATTGCCCCTTCAATGGTTTCGCCAGGGTACAGAGGAAATGGTTCCTGAATAGCAGAAACCTTTTCTGAGTATATTGAAAAAAGAACTGAAGAGTACTTCAGAATGATTGTCTGTTACAATGTTGTAAACAAAAGATAATGATGAAGATGATGACAATGAAATATATAATTATTTGTTTGCATATTTAACTTGGCACACACAATTGTAAGGTCAGTCTACCATGTCTGTCATGAAGTTGCAATAAAATTTCTTCACCTTAAAAAATCGCATTTCTCTATGACCATGATTCAGATGACACTGCTTTCCTGGTTCACAAGGCTGTCTAAAACAAGGCAGAGCAATGATAAAAATGATATCAAGAATTATGCATCCTTTTCCAGATGACAGAATTGAAGTTGTTATGTATACTTACTTGACAGGGTTCTCTATGACACAGTAGTGGCCAGGTGGAATAACGACAAATGGTAAAGGACCTTCCACTAACTTATGATTGTCCTGAAGAATTAAACTCTTAGGTCCAACTTCTAACACAGTCACATTGGTGTTCTAGGAAGAGTAAAATACATGTATGCACTCATAAAAGGTAAATTTCCAGATCTTTGTTAGAAATCTGTTACTTCAAATTATTGACACTTAATTTATCAGAAATTATGACCTAAATAGAATTTCCCTTCTAATTTGTTGACAACCAGTTGACTGCTTTGAAGTTGACATCTTTCAAAGACACTGGAAGTGGATTGCCACACCCTTCAGAAGTCTTCACTTAACATCACAAGGCAATTCAAGCCCTCACCTGGGTGAAAATTATATTTTTAGAGGCGGGGAGGGACCTATTATCTTCTGTCATTTTTTTTTCGCTCAATACTGTACCCTAAAAGCTTCCACTGTGAACCTTTTGAGATTGGACACCTTAACGGGTACCAAAACTGCCCCCCACCCCACCTCCCCAGGCCTAAACACTATCAAGAGGTAAAAATGCAAGACATATAACTAACACATCTAAACAGTACGGCTTCTCTTTTTGAGCTATTTTGCAGTTATTAATGCAACACAATCGGTATTTCCCCCTGATTTTTTAAACAATGCCCGTTTGACAATTAACTCTCTTGGCTCTGACGTACAACTCTATTGACGTCACTGTAAGTTCCTTTCACTTTCCCGATCGAGTTTCGTGGTCTTTCATTCGCAAAACAGGAAAAAATAATTCCAATATTCTCAGGAAAATATTATTGATAAAATTTCACGTTTAGTTTCTGCATTGTGATTATTCTGAGCCCTGATCGCCAATTTATTTTCGTGACAATCACGAACAACTCTCATTGCCAAAGAAAAACAAATCGCAACTTCCAATAACAAACGCGTACGAATTCCAAACACAGCCGTATTATTTGTGACTGTTCTGTTGCTGCAGAAACCAGGTAAGCATGCCGAGCAACAGAATTAGAAAATGACTGGATAAAATAAAAACAACACATCGATTTGAACCCCTTCAAAGACTTCTGTGAACAATCAGCAGGTTAGATTTGCGGAGCTCACTTCAAGTTATCGTGCGCCCTACTCAAAAGCTAAATTTACTCATACGTGCCTACCAGATCTAAGAGGTGAATATACTGCATTGGCTGGATACGGACGATGTTATTCATTTTGTTCCTGCAAGACACTCAGGAAAAGAGCTCTTGATTCGGTCGAATGCAGCAGGTCTTCTCCCTTTGGAACTTTTTTATACATACCCAGGGCATTCTGGGTCGCTCCTTATTAGGAGCTCTTCGTCACCAGTACTTCTTGTACTTGGCATCTTTCTTCCAAATTTGGTATTTAGAAATTTCCCGGGAAAGTCAAATCTGGCGCGTTGCATCATTGTATATCAATCTCGAACTCGAAACCTTGCCCTCTCGTTTTTGAAGAAATGTTCGGCGTTTTAGTAAAGCCTTTAATGTGAAATATAGGGATCACGTTTCGCTTACAGCCTTCTTTAACGCATTAACGAAAGGATGATGGTGGAAAATGAGTGGTGGAAATCGCAACTCGCACTAGAAATCCACGAAGTTCTTCGTGAAAAGGAAACGAGATTGCCACCTTTCACTTCGTCTTCACCTCAGTTGAAGCTCAGGCGTTTTCTCGTAGACTGGCTCGCTGTCTTCTCCGAGAAGATTAAAAGTTCACATGGAGTGCTTCATTTAGCTGTTTATTACATGGACTTTTTTATGGACAAGTTTGATATCGACGAACGCCAACTTTATCTCGTCGCGTTAACTTGTTTGCTGCTGGCAGGTAAGCTAAACATTAATAATGTTAACCATTAGAAGTTTAAGATCTCATTATGATAAGCTTGAAATTAAGATAGACTTGCTCTTCTTTATGCTCGTTGTAAGACATTACTTCCTTAGTCTTCCAGTCCCCCTGTGTTGAATTAAAAATAAAGAACACAAGGGAATTTATTGGAATTTATAAGTAAACCAATTCAATGCCTTTGGGGTTTAGATTGGTTCACCTTTCTCGCTAGATTGGACTAAAATTGCCACTTTCCCGTTTAAACTTTATTTCGTTTACATGCAAGAGGTGACAAGAGGATCAAATATTTCTTTGTTAACCCTGGTGCTCCAAAGGGATTATATGACGGATCTAAAATTGTTTTCCCGACTGGCAATCGCAATTAACACTTTGCTTTCTTTAAAAATTAAAGGTGTGAAAATGTGTCATCATTAATACGCTGGTATGTTAGTTCGAACTAAACCTTCCGTTTTCCTCGATGTGCTTCTTTTCAGGACAAAAACTACTTCTTACATTTCAGGGAAAGCACTATCTGAACATAAGATTATTGAACAATTTTTGGAGCAACTTCAGAATACCTCGCAACTTCATTTACATATGTCGGTGTGCTTTGAAGAACAAGGAATATGACAATAGTTGCTATTCTTATTCTGTGAGATGCTAATAAGTTGCGGGATATTCTGAAGTTTAGCCAAATGCTGACAACACTTTTGTCTTTTGTTTCAGCTAAGTTTGAAGAAAACGAAGAAAAAATTCCTACCATATCAACATTGAATGGCTATGTCCATAATCTGTTCAGTACAGCAGAATTCAATCAAATGGAACTCCTTCTACTCAACTTTTTCTCCTGGAATTTAGATTTGCCTACACCTGTACACTTCATGGAGTATTACTTGATACATGCAATTTCACTGCAGGACTGCCAATCGGGGCGGAGTATTGATGACTGTACTAAACCAATGGCTTATACCAGGAAATATGTTCATTATTTCCTGGAGATAGCTTTACAAGGTGAGATATAAAAAAGTAAAAGTCTAAAGGTTCTTGGTCCAGACACTTTGCTCTCACAGTGCCTCTGTACACCAGGTGTATTTAAACTGATCTATACCAGTGAATTGCTTGTCAGGCAGTATGACAAAATGCTTGAAAGTAACACTAGTAGTGAAGTTATCATCCTATCCAGCTGGAGTACTAGCAGCAATTACCTGCTTGGAAACTGGAACCAAGCTCCAGTCTTATAGGATACAAAAGGACTGACTTGTTTTTATTTTTGACAAGGTGATGTAAACAAAATAAACAGGCATAGAGTAAACATATTATTCTGTAAACTAATGATTTCTGCTTACTCCCATTTAGATCATACTTTCCTGGGGTTTCCTCCATCAGTAATAACATCAGCAGCAGTCGCAGCATCAAGGCTGCGCCTTCATCTTTGCCCATCCTGGACACCCCTTCTAATCAAGATTACATCATACACATGGGAACAAATTGCACCTTGTGTGAATATCATGTTAAGGTAGGAGAGTATTTCATATCTAATGAGACAATTTTACACTTGAGGGAAAGAACTGAACTTAGTAAGAATTTGCTTGAACCATGTATTCTTGTCGTATGTTTAAACATGATTATTTTAAAAGCTTCTTTTCGATCTAAATTTCCGAGGTTTAAGCTTTTTAGTTTTATTGTTTTGTGCTACTCCACATCCTTTTATCTCTTAATATATTTCACTGAAAAGCCCCAAGGGGATGTGAAATAAACATATTTATCTTGTCACAAAAATTGTCATTGGGTGATGAGCACTCAGTTTCTCTTTCTATTATTCATACATTATCAAGCAGGTAATAAGAATAGAATACAACATCAAAAATGTTTTCCATTTACCAGCCAACTCCCAAATACTAACTTTAAATGAATTATGCAGCAATGAGGAATTCACTTTCCTGAAAATAAGCTTGTATAAAAGTACTTATGTAAGCTAATAGCGTTTTGAATATTTTTTTAGAGCACATGATGCAGATGAGAAAGCCATGTCACAACAGAAAGCAATAAATGCCAAAGGGTGAAAAGCCTTATGAGAATAACTGGAAAGAATAACAAGAATAACAATAGGAATGGAAGATAATGCTCATTATAAGAGACTCCCATACATACACAGCTCCTGGTGTGAAATTTGAATATCAAATAGTGAACAATTAATTTTAGCACCAAACCCAGCATGCTCTAGAGTGTGATCAATTAATTTTCAATTTTACTAAAAATTATCAATTCATACAAAATGTAGTCTTTAAAGACAATGGTTAACTGAGAACTGATATTACCCTCTCTGAGGCAACTGTAAGTAGATATTAATTGAAGTGCAGCCATGACACATCTGTTGCTTGTAATGACAACAGCTCTATTACTGCCATTAAGCGACTTCTCCTTAATTTGTTGTACTCAGCTTTTGGGCCAGTAATGGTTAATCTTGTTATCAATGTGTTGGTTCCTTCATGCATTCATCACTGGTAGAAAGCACATGAAAATAAACAAGTAATACTTCAGAATGTTCTGATTAAAGCATCAGTTCAAATTCATGGCATTGTTGTTGTATCCCTTTGAGCACTTAGCAACTTGTACCACATAGGAACAAGGCTGAAACAATTTTACTTCCCATTTGTTCTTTTCATGAGTTTGCTTTCTTGTAACATGAATAAAAATTCATGATCGACAGTTGCTTGTCAGCAACCAAATGCCTGCCAGAAAGGCAGCTGTTCACAGTCAGATGATTGTCTTAAATGGATCAGTTTCATCAGGATGGAACCAAGTGCAAATATACAAAACAAACCCAAACAAACCTTTATAACATTATAAAACTGGGTGTGGATAGCCAGACTGCAGTACTAAATTTTGTTCACTATTGTTGAAGCTTTCTACATCGTCACTTTAACAAAAATTCTTCTTGCAATCAGTAACTCTCAAAGCCATCTTAAATTTGATTTTGCCTGCTTATTAGAATAATGCATCACTTTTTTTTCAAACAAAACTTTATCCTCAGATGAAGACAACAAATCCCAAAATAAATTGACAACATGGCTGAATAATGTAGCAAAGATTTTATTTTTCACAAAGTTTCTAGTGTATATAATTCATTTCCCAAATCTCAGTTTGATCCTGATATAGAGGGCTCCTTTTGAGCACACCTTTACTGTCAGTAATACACTTGTTTCCTACTACAACATTTTATCTTTCAAATCTCTTCAATGTTAGCAGACACTCTTTTCTTCTGCTCGGCATTTTGTGCAGATTACATTTCATATTTAATTTTGTCCTTGGAGGTAATGATTTTGGATTCTTAGTGTGAATTATTAAAGTAACAACTTGGGTTTGCTTTGTTAACACATTGACCTGTCTGGAATTAGAGATCTCTAGAAACTCATCTTGACCTTCCTCTTGAAACTCTGAAAGGCTATATAGCATCACAAATAATATCTGAACTGCCACAAAGTCTGCAAATATAGTTTTAGAAAAATAATGCACTTTCTCTTATTTAGGGGCAAAAGTGAACAGGAAAAGATTGCCAACGAGGGCACAACAGATTCCCTGTAAAATTGCATGTTAACTTTCAAAATCCAAGCAGAGCACTTGGCTAGTGAATCATTAATTTTCTATCAGCCTTCTCCTAAATGATTTTCTCATTTCATACTCTGACATTCAAGATGTAAACAGATCTCTTTTGTCTAATATCTTAAGTTTCCGGAATTAGACACTACTCTGATAACCATCTGTTAAAGAACGAATGCATTTGAGCCCTGCTCTCAGCCGAGTGAATATTCACAGTAGGAATGATCTTTCTTGGCCGCACAAACTTCACAAATCTCTCCAGTTCCCTGAAACTGCTGTGTTCACTGTATGGTACACCTATTGAGTTAGACATAATAAAAAGCTTTATCAGCAGAAGATAAAATCATTATGTTCACTTTTGAGTCATTAAAACACTCTGATAACTTTCCTGATAAGTGAATTATAAATAAACAATAGCCTCCATTTGGCGCAAAAATATGCTAGGATATTTGTCCGCGGACATTATCTGTTCCGAGAAGAGAACAGTTTTCCGAGAACGTAAACTATGAGCTTCAAGGGACAGATAATGTCCAAGGACAAATATCCGAGTATATTTTTGCCCCAAATGGACACTATCATGTTTATTATCCTTCAAATCTTTTCCACAACGCGCACAGTTTTAAAAATTGGGGGATACTCGGATATCCCCCAGTTTCAGCTGGGGAATGTTTGGTCATGTGACGTGTTTAGACCAATCACGCGCAAGCGAAAAGGTTTGATGGGTTATAATGTAATGTATCAAACACAAAAGACCATGTTTGATGACATTTTTAAACACAGAGAAGAGAGTTGAAAATATGGCGAACAGTAGAGTATTTTGAAGAACTTGAAGGTTTGGAAATGTGATGAAACACTGTCTTGAGTGTTTGATATATCTTCTCAGTGAAACTAAAACTAAGGAGAAAGTGGAGAAATAAAATCGTGAAACTCTAGATCCTACATGTAATTTAGTCTCCTCAGCAGCTGTTTTTTGTGACGTCACGCAACGCTCACCCCAATGAAACAGCTGCCCAAAACAAACAACGTTCATGTCCATTGTGGCTGTGGTTTGGTTGCGGTCTGTTGAAAAGACCAATCACATAACAGCTAAGTGCAAATGACGTAAGCTTTCACGCGAAAGGGCATGCGGTGCGAACAATGAGAGATTTCTGGCTTTTGTTTCACGCCGCACGCACACCACCAAATACTGGCTGTGCTCACGGACTACGATCATGACGGACAAAAATTGTGAATGAAAGCCCAAGTACAAGTGCTTCATGTGCTCATTGCTATGTTCAGCTAATGAGAGAATATATATTTTCTGAAAATGCCTAATTGTAAGCGTCAAGGGCTGAAAGCTTCTTACAGATTGAAAGCAGGAGAAAAGAGCAGCATTCAAAACTCGCTGTCAAAAAATTAAATCGAGCGAAGCTACTTGATTTCTTAGTCTCTCTATTAGCAAGTTCAGATAGATATCTTCCTTCTTCGAGTTGAAAGCTACAGCAGCAATCATTCAAGCATTGCTGGTATTTTTCGGCATCCCTAAACAAAGACCGGAAACCGCATGTTCATTTGTGGTGTCTCCAATGACAGAATACAACGATAAAAAGCATTCTCTGATTGGGCAAGTTTCAACAGGCAAATTTGGGGCAAAATAGTTCTTGAAAATGAATCCGAGGCTGTGATTGGCTTATTTCATGAAAGGAATGTTGTTCGGTTGTGAGCAATGTCCTTCATCTAAAGTTGATAAAAGCCCAAGGCCATTAGCCCGGGGGCTTTTATTGTTTTTGAGTGTTTGGAAACCCCTGTAAAACACAAAGCACGAGTTTTTAAAATGGCTTCTCAATCAGCGCTTAATTGCAAACAAAAGAAAATAAAAGAACAGAAGAAAGCAAAAATCACATTAGCATGTGATTATTATTGCTTTCTTTTGTTTAATCAACACAATTTGTGATGATAATGTCCGTGTTTTTCACAACTGAAGCTCGTTTATTTCAAGGAGTCACAATTTTCATTCAGTGGCATTCTGCTAGTTCCAAAACATGGACGGGTTAGCTGAGGATGAATCTTGCTGGTTTCAACTGCCCAAAAGTGTGCAAGAAGAAGATTCTTGGATTGTACAGTCCAACCCTAACAGTACACAGTACAAAGACAAGTGGACCAATGAGGTTTTCAAAACTTAGCAAGCAGCGCACGAGCAAAAATTCTGTATACTTGACCCGGGAAGCATGTTCAATGATTATCATCTTCACCACGTGCAAAGTTTTGAAGAGAAGTAGGAAGACCTGGCTAGTCTTTCCCTAAACTATTGGTTCACAAAATTCGCCCAAGAAGTTGCTAATAAGAAAGAAATTGTAAACAGTGCACTCGGAATGTTTACTGAATTCAGGAACACTTTTGAATTGCACTTTCAACGTAAATGTAAGCAGCAAACAATAGAAGTAAAGCTTTATTTAATATTGCTTTTTCTAATTGATTTCCAAACACATGTGTTTGAAAATCCAAACACTCATGTTTGGATATCCAAACACGCTGTTCTTTACTGTGGTATCAAGGTGCATCCATGTGACCTAAATGCAGGCACGCAATTGGTTTATCACTTGATGAATTGTTAATGAGTTTGAGAAGATGAGTTCTACATTTTATACTTGTATGTGTGTACACACCATAGATCGTAACATTTCCTCTATTGGAAGGTTTGATCGTGAAGAGATTTTCTCTTTTTGCACTGTGTTCCCATCCAGTAGGCTTAAAGGCCAGTAGCTCAGTGAATTGGGACTTGTGAGACTCCAAATAAGCTGTCAAACTCTAGCAAAAGATAACAAAATAATAAAACCTATAATGTTCAAACTTGCTGTATTTCACTTTTTATGTGGACATTAAAGGTCAAATAACACTTCACCTGCAATGTTAGCTTTGCCATTGGTAACACATGGACCTTTCCTATTTTCCAGTCTGTTGTGATTAAGGACTTTATACGATCAGATTCAAGACAATCTAGCACTTTCTTCTTCTGTTTTTCTACACTCACTTTACAACTGAGTGCTTCTGCAATGGCTTGTAGACAAGAGAAGCAATGCAATCAGTTACTACCGATTCATAGCAGGAACCAAGGGGGAAGTAGGGGAAATTACTGGTAGGGCTATAGCACCACCTTTGTGTTCACAACTGTATGCACAATTTCCAGCCACTCTTTGGGAAACAATTCCCCACTCCTCTCTCCAAACTCGGGGAGGAAAAGGGAAAAGAGACCAGATGCCAAAAAGCAGTGGAAATCGAGCCTACAGAATGGATAATGCAAGAATTTTACTACTCATAATTAAAAAAAAAATAGCGAAACAGTGACCCTCGTCAAATGCCTAAATTCTGATACACTAACAGCTGTGTGCTTCTAATTATAGACACTGGCAAGAATGTCAGTAACAGCATGCACACAAATACAGGTTTTCACAAATTTTACAACAAAATATCCTACTATGACTTAGTTTGTTAGTAATTCGAAAGAAATTGCTTGCTCACAAAGGAAGACACGTTCTTTTCCAATTGTGTATGAGCCACAGACGATCAGGGTCTTTGGGTTTTGTTTACAGGCTTGAATAGCCTTGGATACTGCAAAATTGATGGTTTCTTCCTGAGGTGGGAATGAATATTCTGGATCACAATACCTAGAACAAAATATAAAACATAACAAGTGGTGATATGACTCTGTTATAAACAAAACAACATAACTGCATAACATGGAAGCACGAACAAAGCACTCCATACATACACTCTAGCTTCCCAGTTATCATGATTTAACATGGGAGGGTCATGACTAAAGGTCGGCACAAACCAGGGGACTAGTCCCTGCGACTGATCCCTGCAACAATGCGTGGAGACAAGTCCCATTGTATGAACTAGCCATTTTTGCTTCATAATCAACTTTGGTCCCTGCAACTAGTCCCACGAATTTAAACCAGTTTGAATTTTTGGGACAAGTCCCTCAAACTTGTTCCTCGAAACGCTTCATGTAAACTGTTCGTGGGACTAGTCCCTGAGACCAGTTCCTTCATGTAAACTCTTCAAGGGACTAGTTGCAGGGACTAGTCCCCTCATGTGTGCCAACCTTAAGTGACTGGAGGAAGAAGGTTAAAAGGCGTGTTGAGTCAAATTCGTGAAACTTACGTGGTGTCAAGATATAGGACATCAATCTTACAATGTAATAACTCAGGGTATTGTTCCATTTCAGCTGAAGCCCGGAAGTCACCTTTTCAATATATAAATAAAATAAAAAATGAATTGAATTGCATTGCTGTATGTACCAGGTGAATATTACACCAAAATGTAAAATTATAAAATATACCACGCAAACTATAAGACAGTTAACCTTATTCAATTTTTTTTTCTGTTTTATAAAACTGCTGTACATTCCCATGAAAGCTACACCCAATCACAAGTCAGTAAAGTAAAGCTATCAAAGTGTCAGGTGTACATTTGGCATTGCCCAGTGTAGCCTGTTCCAGGCAGCCTTTCAGGTACTTTGGGGGCAGTGAAAAAAATAGTGGGAGAGAACTCCTCTATTGTGTTATCTTCCATTGCTTTTTGCACTGCTACCCAACTTAACCAAACATCTGTGGGACAGGCATCTGGGACAGGAATTTTAAAACAGGGCATATGGAATACTAGGGCACCTGGAACAGGAATTCCAGAACAGGACAACTGGAACAGTACACTTGGAAACAGGATTCTAGAACACGGCATCCAGAACAGGACAACTGAGACAGGGATTCCAGAACAGGGTTTGTTCCAATGAGGATTGGCATGAGTAAAACTGTTACACAAGTAAGAACATGTGGCACTCACACAATGTCACCAGTGATAAATGGTGTTAGTACATTAATTAATATTATTGGCTTTACCTGTATGTAGGAAAGTCTGACCATTAGAAAACTGGAGCAGAAATAACACAGCTCCTGGGCAACTGACAAGAAAAAAAGTTTAACAATAATGGTAAATCCTGGAAGCAGAAAGTGGCCCAGTAAAAGTTTCATATTAAGAACAATGTAAAAAGAACTTACTGATTTGCCTCCAAAAGTGTCACTTGCACATTGTCCACAATAGTAGGAGTGTTCATGGCTAATGGGTGAACATAGTTCTTTTTAACATACAGCTTTGATATTACCAGATTTGCCGTAATCTAGAAAGAAAACAGACTTCAGACTGAAATGTTCAAGTTTGTTCTCAAGTACAACCCATCTAGTCCCTTTGTCAATTTTTTAAACATTTTATTTTTCATTCAACTGTCCATCTTAAGAGAAATGTCCAGGATTGAATGTTAATGAGATTCAAATTCCTTATAATAAGCACCACAGAGTGTCCTCATTGATAAAAAGTCACCAAAACAGACAAAATTCTGTCAAATATGAAGTAATATAAAAATATCAAATAACCCTGCCAGATATGAAGTACCAATTAAACAATACTTGCGTTCAATCCTGGACATAAGTACATCTTAAAGGTTAGCCATTGATCCATCTCTTGTTCATTTCTATAAGGGTTACCCCCTGTAAGGTGACATCTACTGCAAGCAATCACCTCACAAGAAGAGAAACCTCCCATAAACTCTTAAAGGATACCTGCCTTAAAGGGATGCTGAGACGAAAACCCACAGAATAAAGGGGAAAGTGCACTGCATGCTCATTTGTTTGTTAGTCCAGTCATTATGTCTATATTGTTTGAAAGGCTGTCAATCTGCTTGTTTGGTTGTTTGTTCATTTCTTCCTTGTCAGTCAGCAAGTCATGCAGTCTCATTTGAGCAAATACAGCTAGTGATTAACCTTACTACAGTAGATGGGATTTGTGAATTTGCCATTCAGTCCAGCATAGTGATCATAGTGAAAATGAGTCAAGAAATAGGCCCGACAGCCAGGGATGTCACCATAACGAAAAGCATCTACAGTAATCCCAGAGTTAGGGATCTTCTTGTAGAATGGACAACTCCTCTGAGATTGAGCACCGGTACTGACAGCAGATACATCTTCCCCATGACCAGAACTTTGACCTTCAGAGGTATAACCTGTTTGCTTTACATTACGACTGTATTTCTTTCTTCCTGTCCAGCCACCATGCCTCTGAGAGACAGAAGCTGCTTGTGAAGAACTTTCTACATTTGTGCGATCTTTGGTAGGACCTTTGCTGTTTACTTGTTTCTTCAAAGGTTTCAAACCAAAGAACACGCCGATATCTGCTTGTTTAAGGGGTGCATTGCTCATTGTGGTTTTATTGTTTTCCTTTGAAAAAAAGGACAAAAGTGATTTTTGTTTCTGATCCTTATTTACTTGTTTGGACTGAGCTTCTCCCTTAACATTTATGTACGACTTTTTCTCCTCTAAATGAGCTGGACATTGGTCTTTATCAACTCCACTGCTATGATTGATCATTGTACAATTTTCCTGTGTATCTGAATCCAAATATTGTGAGAAATGCTGCCCTTGTTTTCCATCCAAACTGACACTTCCTTGATTGCCATCATTATTCTGATCTTGCGTACTGAGATACAATACATTTGTGTCTCTGTACAACCCTTCAAAGATCTGTGGATCACCAAACAACTCATCATCTGATGACATCTCAAACTCTTCAGCCTCACCATTTTTCATTGGTTCATCGTTTGCTGCAGGGAAATGTTCAGATTTACAACATTCTTCTTGATTTGAATGCTTTGATAAATCCGCATCAAAATGAAATTCACCTACTAAACTTTTATTAATACTGTCTATCTTGTTCTCTATTTCTCCAACAGAACTAAGTTCTGTGTTATCCAAGGATGTGGGCATATCCAGCCCATCAGGGGGAATTTCCAGAGGCATAAAGTCTGCGCTATCTTCCACAGAAGTAAGCGTTGTCAACGCACACTTGCTATCAGCTTCATTGGTCTCTATTTGTTCTGGCCACTTTTGGTCTGAAAAGTCTAAATGTCTTGAGGACTGGATCTTCTTTTCCACCTTACGAAAAATACAATGTAAAGGAATAATTTAAATTCATAATAAACAGTTCTGCTACTAAATGAAATAAAAGGGATTGATGAAGAGACAAGAGAGGAAAGAAATCTGTGGGCTTGAAGCCAGATAGACACTAGTACGTATGTTTATTTACCGACACATCTTTGTTGCTGTTGTGGTTTTTCTCTGCACTGCTTGAGCTCCTGGTAGTAGCCAGCAGCTTATGAGAATATCTTTTATAATGAGGAGAAAAAGTGGATTTACAATGAAGGCCTTCAGTGCAGTCACCTGGAAGAGATTTATTATAAATAAACCAAAAAAATTACAACAGTACAACAGTAGCAATCACTCAAAACTTTGTGGTTTCCCAGTAAGACCTCAAAAATATAAATCTAATATTTTAATATCGAGAGCCCTGGGGGACTCCCAAAAAAACAGAATTGAGCCCCAGAGAAAAACTTTTCTAAAATGATAACAGTAAATCAGAAGACAAGTAATATACCAGTGCAAAGGTATTGTTTGGGCAGGGCTTTCAATAACATTTGAAGTAGGCAGCTGGTTTGAGTAGAGTAACCGACTGTATCAACCAGTTTTAAATGCATTTCTCTTATATTACTTTAATTTTGGGGTGAAAAAAGCCGACTTTTATGGGCAAAGTAGGCAACGAGTTTCGTCGGCCGTCAGTGCTTAATGAAAGCCCTGTTTGGGATATGTTCTAAATCACCACAACAGGCATAAAAGATGTTATAAACTGAATTGAGGAGTATTCGAAGCAAAAAATGAAAATGTTAAAAAATACCTATGTTTTGTATATATGGGGTATATCCCTAAACAATAGCTTAATTTGCAGCTCTGGGTGTGGAGATTTTTAACAGTTATTCACTTGACTCTAAAATATTATTGTAAAGCAAAAAAGTTTAAAAAACTTGAGGGGTGGTTAATCAAGTCTAATTCTGGAGGGGGTACGATTTTATGCCTCCAATGTGAAGATCTCCCAAAGATCTTTTCTGTGTCCAAATTTGAAATGAAAAGGCCAAATATTAAGCTTATTACAACATTTTGTGCCATATGGCACTATCGGGACTTAAAGGGTTAAGTGTAAAACAATTTATATAAAAAAAGTTAAAACCATGTCCACAAAACAGGATCTTGGTACCTCCAAGGGGTTCTTAAGGATGTTCGCGGGAAATTTTCCAGTCTATAGAATTTTTTAAAATTTTTTACTGCAAGCAGATAATGAGTTACTTGTGCCAGAAATAAAAAAAAATGGGGGTCACCGTCTTCGTTTCAGAGATAAAGCGTGTGGTAAACTATACTGATTTTGGAGACAAACGATCTCAGTCATATTTTGTAGAAGTGGGTCTGTTGCGTAAATAGCTCCAAATGTTAATAACGTTTTCACAAAATTTAACCCTTTAAGAGGCATTTGAAACCGCCACACAGATGCACGAAGAGCTAATAAGAATGGAATTCAATGGTGCATTTTGCCAAAAATTCAAACTTCTAGTTGATAGATTTTCTTCATTTTTTCCTAAAGGTAGAAAATCAGTAGAGAAAATGAGCCATGGAAAGAAAAATTGGGGTCACCGAACGTCCAAGATCGTTAAATCCAGGCAAAGCTCTAGCAATGACCATGTGCCCTATCATTTGTTTATTTTACGACTTAGCACACGCAATTTTGTTGTTGTTGACTCATGCATGACGTGACATGTGAATTTGCGTGCACAGTAAGGATGCGCAGAAACAATTAGCGCAAACGTCTTTAATAGTTCCAACAAGCACCCAGCTGTCTATTTCATATGGGAATTCTCACCCCCCCCCCCCCCCAAACCCCGGGATAGAGAGTAATTGATAAGTCCTGTGGCCTACAACATAGTAAGTTGTTATCAAAGCACAGTTCTCACAAACCTCCTGCTGGACACCCATTTAATTTAAACTAATTCCATTTAAAATCGCCAATCTAATAACCAAGAGTGACCCACCTACACATAAGCACCTGGTTCGGAGACTGGGAAACCACTCCCTACCAATATTATTACTCAAGTCATGAAGCAATGAATCAATAGACTGCTGATTTAGACAGTTCATAGATCCATAGATCTAAATAGCATACCTACGTAAGAATATTTGGTTTCCAAACATTCTCTGACGTGCCATCCTGGAGACTGACCAATCAGAGCAGTAAAGGGCATCTGACACTTAGGGCAGCAGCCCTCCATGATATCTTTCTGTGGTGTTGTCTTATCGCTGACAACAGGTGAGCTACTTCGGTTTAAAGTCATACTTTCATGATGATCATGAGTCTTTAGAGAACCTACATTTTCCAATTCATTGCGAGTACTGATGGTAGTACCGGACGAATTTGGCCTCTTACGTTTTTTATATTCGCTCCTCGCATTTCTGCTACCTAGAATACATGGCTGTGACTTGCCCTGACTCGCGGCTTGTGAAGCTTTTAACTGACTTGATCTTTGCGGTTCTTTCACTGTGTTATTTGAGCGTTTTGACTTGGCGTTCTTGTACGCCGGGTAAGCTGATGACTTTTCCCGCCTAAAAATCGGGTTTTGAAGCTTTCTTTTGAGCTGCTTTAGGGATTTTTCATCCCAGACATCATCTTGGTCATCTTCTACTTCCATTTCATACAAAAATAAATTATCCTTACTATAATACGATGTATTGACAACTCTGTGTTGAATAGAATCTATTTCAAAAATACCAACTGTCGGCACTCAAAGTCCGCCATGTTGAATTATCAATTTGGTTTTGATACACTATATTTTCAATACTTAAATGTGTTGTCAGCAATGCGTAACTCCGCTGGCTTAAGGAACGCATGTTCGATTACTTCATCATTTGCAATGTACGACGGAGCTCCGATGTACGAGGATCATTCGAAGGTGAATTAAACATCGTCGATTTCCTTCAGCGCCACAATTTGCTAGCCCATCATCTACGATACCTTCTATATTTACAGTTAAGCATTGAAATCTTCGTTTGAAGTATGAATGTACAGACACTGGAGAGGTTTAGCCTTGAGAGTATAGCGAAAGACATGAATTTCTGGTGCAAGGCTTCTATTGAAGACCTCAATCGGTTCAAGTATATTCTGGGTCCGTTTGATGGCTTGAGTGAGTAAGATCTTCAATAGAGTCTGTAAGAGATTTATTAATTTACATCATCAAGGAGTGTTTTAGTTTGAAATCTGATGGCTCATTCCATGAAATTTAACAGCTGCACCCCCCCTCCCCCCTCCTTATTGAGGGGCTTTGTATTTTATTCCCCGGAAAAGTAAACCTAAGACGGGAAGATCAAAGTATATCCCTCCAAGAAATGGCTCTTAAAGAACCACCCTTCTCCCCTTCAGATTTCCTAGACCCTGGACAGGCAGGGTGGGGGTGCAGATAAAAAATGGAATGGCCCAATAAGAACACCAGGTATCTGTTGAAGTGTTTTTTCTTTCAGGCCATTGGACTCACTTTTGGTTTCATTCACGAGATTCAAAAAGGTAGAGAATCTAGGCAACCCCAGGTTTAAAATCTCATGTCTTTAACATGGCAAAGTTACCACACATCTTTTTTTGGCTAAAAGACCCTACTTTTATATTACATTATTAATGCCTGATGTATTTTACCGTGTTTAAATAAATAAAGATGATGATGATGATGATGTTGATGATGATGGTGACTGTATTGATTAAAATAATGTTGTGGGAAGGAAAGTCTTGGTTTTACAGCCCCCTGCTCTATTCCCAGGCTAGGTTAGTTTTCAAACTGACCTTACGTTTATTTCTTTATTTTATTTTATTTTATTTTTTCAATTATCAGACTCTGACCTTATTCAAGAACTTTTGAATATCCTTTGTGAGAGGAAGGAGCTAAAAGTCTCCCATCTTCATGTCCTTGCTCACTCCAATATTAAACATCTGGACTTGAGTATGTGTAGCTCCCTCATCACTGATCAATTAATTACTGCTGTGGGATATCGCTGTAAGGTGCGTAAACATGGAATTTATGCAAAACAAAGTCTGTTGTACAATGAAGTCACAGAAATTATAAAATTTCTTTCAGGTTTCTGTGATATAAAGTGACCAAGGGCACTTGTACATCCCTCTCCCCTTGGTTACTGCCCCTGCCCTCCCCAGTGTTTATATCATGCTGTACCATCCGTTTGCCAGTATTACTGTGGTAGTGTACTGCTGTTGCATTTTTGATTTTTCATTTTTGCCTTGTGACAAAGGTATTTTGAAACTCTATTTTTCAGAAATTGGCACAGCTTTCTCTCAAGAACTGTTCACGTCTCACAGCAAAGGCATTAACAAAGCTTCCCATAAATCTTCCATGTCTTCAGCTCATTGACCTTAGTAGATGCTTTGCTTGTACTGATGAAGTCTTGAACTTGCTTGGTTCATCTTGTCCTGAACTAAGAGTGCTTAGGGTAGAGTCATGCTGCCTGGTCACTGATACTGGTGTAGATGGATTTTGTGGAGATGATGGCAACCCAAAGTGCAGAAAACTACGAGAACTGAACTTCACATCAACTGGCTTAACCAGTTATGGACTACAGAAAATTTTGGTGTCTCAAGAAGAACTACAAAAATTTTCTTTGGCAATGACAGGGTCAGGAGAGGCATTCAAGTTGAGTATTGGATGCCTGTCTAAAAGTTTAAAACTCAGCTTGGTGGATTTATCCTACACATCCATTACAGATACATTCATCAAGAGTCTTTGTGAAATTTGCCCTCTGCTTTGTGAGCTCTCAATCAATGGCTGTTCATCTGTGACAGGGGTTTCTTTACCACACATTGCATCACTAACGCATCTCAGGGCGCTGAGTATTGCCGATAACAAAGCAGTCAAATTTCATCCTGACCTTGTGGAATTTCTTTCCAAATCTGGAAACATATTGCAAATGCTTAACATTTCTGGAATGAAAAACATTGATACTGAAGTACTTGGCATTTATTGTAAGTCCTTAAAATGCCTTGTCATGGCAGACTGTAGAGATGTAACTGGAAGCTATATTTGTGTTTCAACTGACCAAGAAAGCAAGTCTTTGACTTTAGCTCAAGCTTGCCCAAAACTTAATACTCTAAACCTTCACAACTGCCATTTTACCCAACACAAGCCTTTGCGGGAACACCTAACTACGATTTTATCGAACTCCACAGAGTTTCAAGAACTTGATCTCTCAGGCATCGAACATTAGAGCGATGAAATAATTACAGAGTTTATACGATCCTCAGTCCTGTCGAAATTGAGGTCAATGAATCTTTCAAGGTGTTGTGAGATCAATGTGGAGTCAGTTGAATTGTTGTTAGAAACATGTACAGGTCTGACTCAGTTAAATATATCTCACTGCCACAACATATCTTTGAGAGATGCTGAACATTTAAAGAAGATGTCCAGAGGTTGTGGTGTTAACCCTAACATTGCCTGGGTATAACTATCAAATTTACATATTTTAAAAAGGCGTTCTTGCTAAAATGGAAAACCTTTGTGAACAATGAGTGCAACCTGAGTGAATCCAGGTTAGACATTTTGTGACTTTCTAGTTGAAGTATTAGGTTAAAATTGAAAATCACGTGACCACTATAGCCATAAAGTCGAACCCTGGAGTACAGTTTCTGTGAAAAAAATAATCTGTGGCATTCAAATGTGAAGCCACTAGGCCTTTGACCACTCCTCCCCTACCCCTGATGGGATGTTTGCCCATCACTGGCTACCCCTCAGAATTCTGTAAGCTTTCTCTGGGTGCAGCTCAGAGGGACACTCTGAGAATAAATTATTTTTCTTCAAACTTCGATGGCAAGCACTCAAACCTTTAATCATTAATCCTTTATACACGGTAAAAATTTATCAGGTACAATAAAATGTGTAAGATCCTAAACCTAAAATTATAATCCTGATATTTTATTAACTTACAACAGTACAAGCTGATTTCCATGAATGTTGTGTGTTTAAAAATCACGATAAAGAAAGTGTTTAAATGAATTTAATGAACCAGACTGTCAAATGTTACATAGTAAGGTGTTCCAAAGGATTGCACCTCTCGGAAAGGAAACAAGTTTATTAGCTGAGTCCCTCAGACCCTAATTCGATTCATTTTGTGTTACAAATTTAGAAGTGAGATATTCGGGAACCAGACCGTTTAGTGACTGGAAAACCCGTAGGGTTTTCTGAATTTGACGTGGAGATTGAAGTCATTCCAGCTGAGTTTGTGAAAAAAGGAGTCAACATCAGCGTCATAGCTTGGTGAAGCTATTTCTCGTGCAGCACGGTTTTGTAGTTTTTGTAGCGTGTTAGATAATATTTGGCCACAGAAACCCCAGACTAAGCTACAGTAATGAAAGAGATGTTGAACAAGTGAGTTCTATATGCAGAGTAGAGTAGATTGAGGCACAAACGACTTAACTTGCTTTATGGCTCCAGTTGCAGAAGCGATCTTTTTATACAGTTTATCAATGTGGAAATGCCACGTTAGATTTTCATCGATATACACATAGTTAACTATGATATATACTCAAAGTGATTTCACTGGAAACTTGTTCAATCGGAAAATTATCAATGGAGAGTTCGAGTGTATCAGATTGAGTACTTAATCTTTCTCTGGAGCCGATCAACATAAATTCCGTTTTGTAGTGTTCAAGGTACTGTAAGTCTGTTAGGCACATTAGCCAGTTGCTTAGCTTTTCAAGGTCACAAGATAGACTAGACTGAATCAGATGCGAATCAGAACCAGTGTAAGTATTAAATGTGGGTGTCATCAGCACGCTAAACGATAGACAGTTAGGCAAATCGTTAACATATTAGAAATAAAAGAGGGCCAAGGTTCTTTCCCTGTGGCACACCACAATTTAAGGAGGAGGGAGTTGGGATTTTCGGTTTTTGAGTTATTTTTTTGTAAAAAAAATACCTCTTAGTCAGCGCGTCGGGTATGTTATGGGCGGGTGGATCAGTGAGAGATGTATGTATGTCACACCAATCAGATTGGAGCTACCATTAAACACCAATCAAATTTCTTGTTGTAAAGGTATATGGTATGTGAGAAGATTTGATCCCGATACAGTTGAAAACAGCCATATTTATTCTGCTGTAAAAGAGGAGGAAGTATTCATATAATGGATTTACCTCAACATTTTCTGTAGGTTAGGCTAAGGATTTTGTTGGCGGGTTTTATAGTCATTAGCAATTGGATAATCAGTCAAAGAAACATAGTGTTTGGGATATAACTGTGAGCATGCGATGAAGGGTAAGGTTTTCCCATCATATAAGGTTTTGAGTTAAATGAGTGTTAGCTGCTCTACTACTAATGTAGATGGGGTTTCTATGATAGGGACAATTGTATTAAGGGGGCGGAATGCACCAATGGGAATGTGAAGAGGTTGTGACCAGGTTCGAATTGTTTGCGTGTTGTAGTGAAACATAAGTATTCGGCTGCGGAGTCCAGGGCGAGTCGTTAATTTCAGCATCCATTGATCAGTTTCTGTGCTAAGTTTCAACGAGAAACGCGAAGAGACTATGATTAATTTCTTCAACAGAACAATGTTATCAGGGTTTTCGCTTTATCACATTAATAGCCAGCACGAATTGTAGTAGAAGAAAAAGAAAATTTCTTGTTTAAGATAACTTAAGTGAGGTATATGAAGTCTTGGGAGTTCTATGATTGCATTAAGGTCAAGGACTTTGGTGATTGAATAATAAAGACTGACGTGTATGTTGCCGGTTTGTGATTTTTAGTCCGTGACAGTTGTGACAGTTACTTAATATACATTGGGTTACTTCAGTGTAATGGTGGCAAGTTATGAACGATATGAGTTTTGCGTTTTGAAGTAGTTCATGAGTCAGTAGTAAACAAATCATATGGGAAGAGATATTTTATTTCAGGTTACAAAGGGTAACTTGATACTTTTGTTTTTCACAACGAGTAAATTATATTAGAGGTCACGAATCGTCGCTTCTAGTTCAAAGGACATATTTTAGAGGAGACGAGACTATTTAGATTTGAAACAGTTTTAACGTTTACAAAATAAGTGGAAGTGATAATTGTTTTGATCTTGTATGTAAATGTAACGCGATATTTTTTTTTTAGTTACAAAGGGTAATTTGACACCCTTGTTAAATTCAATTAGAGCTGACTAATCGTCAACACTTGCTCCCATGAAATGTTTGAACAAACAAAAACGAGATATTGCTATTTTTAATTACAAATGGTAACTTAAAACTTTTTTTTTCACATGGGAGTAAATTCAGTTAGAGCTAACAAGTTATGGCCTCTTGTTAAATCAGACTTTCAACGTATCAAAAAAAAAATTCTCTTTCTTTCTGTTTTCAGTGAAGTAGTGTTGTTTTGTAAAAAGAGTAAACTTACAACTCGTATAAAATGCGAATAGCTCTCTTAATTTGAGTATTTTTGAGCAAAAATTCCTCTTGGAGTCGAAAGGGCTATGAGATTGATGAGTGAGGGGGAGTTATGCATGTGCGCATGTTGCACCAATCACAGTGTGGCCGGTTTAATCAAAGAACGAATCAAATTACCTGTTAGAAAATAAAATGATATCTATATTAATTTGGAGACATGTCAGATTACTGTAGTTTGTTTGGTAAAACATTTTACATGTCATCGATTTAATTCTGCTATCTCCGAAACCTTTCAGTTCACAAAAAAATAACTCTTGCACGCCTTGCGTACCTATGTTTTGGTTTTGGTGTCTTGTGCAGTTTGCGGGTTCTCTAATTTTGTCTTTGGTTTTCGGTTTTTGTCAACAATGATAGCGGTCTCCCCAAGGAATTTCTATCCCGCGCTCGCGCGTTTCAAGGCACCACATACAGTTGGAGGAACGCATGACAACCCTAGTCTCTTATAAGCATCCATTATTTGGGTCGTAACGGCTGCCAAGCAGACTATGAAAAATTAAAGATAACATCAAAGCAAAAGACTATTTCTCAAATATCACACGACTAGGACAATCTGTTATGTAATAACATTGGGCTTACTTGCTCCGTTTACGTGGAGTGAAAGCAAAGGAGAGACTGTTTGGTTGTAAAATAAAGTAGTTTGGTCGTAAAATGGGGCTGCCATTGTGCCTACACAAATGAAAATTCTGACAATGGCAATCAAATAGTAACTTAAGAATGTGGTGTTTCTTTTACTCGGCAAAATCACACAAAAAAATAAATTTTATCGTTCAATTTGTTGAGAGAAACTGGAACGAGAGAGCTTTTTAGACTACGATGTGTTCTGTACTAACGAGGGAATACGCAGAAAGAAGACGTCTAAAAATTAAATAACAGAAAGAGCCTGATTCTAAAGACTACCAAAGCTTTATTAGTGAGGGCTTTAATTTCGGTTTTCGGTTTTAGAGGAAATTTCTGGCGGTTTTGAGGTTTTCGGCGATTTTTTTGCGCGGATTTTCGGTTTCTAATAGGCCCTCACACCCCCCTCTTTAAATCAGATGATTTTCCCTGTTTAAACAAAGGGGTCACTCTAGCACATTTCCAGTCGTCAGAAAATATGCCAGACATCAAGGATTTACCGTAGAATTCCGAAAGTAACGGCCCCCGTTACTTTCGAATTTTGCCGGCCGAAGGGGCCGCTACTTACGGGTAGCTGGTATTTTCGGACAGGTAAAAAACGTTTGTAACTCGAAATGGTCTCAAACAAAGAGGGCATGTACTATAAAATTTAAAAGTCATTCCACTTAGGCATATCTTACAATGTAACGTAACCAGATGAACAAACAGCTAGTAAACAAAACAGACGATTACTAAAACTGTACAGTACATTTTGACTCTTAACTGACAAATTAATTTCAATAAAGTATTGCAGCGTTCATAAGTTTCACTCACAGATTAAATCATGCACAACCGATCCTTTTAACGTGCTTCAGTCAAGCATGTGCATGTGCTCTAAGATAATCTGAGAAGCTTTACAAGTTCTAGTTTTCTAATCTGTATACACTGAAAGATAATCACGGTTTCATGACAAACTTTGGTGTTTTTCTTGTCTGAGTTACAGTTCCCAAAGAAGAGATATTATTTGTATTTCTCTCGTTCAGTTGAATATGTTACGTTAAATACGGTCACGGTACTCCTTAAGATTGCTTTGTAAGCCGACGGAAAGTAATGCTTGAAATTAATGAACACTAAAGGGGCAGTGTCACGAGGATTTTGCAGTTTTAAGTCAATTCTGTGCTAAAGTCATTACTTTAAAGCTTTCCTTATATAAGGGTACATGTGAATGTTGTGCCGCGTAGCACTATGAACACAAATAATGGAACAGAGAATTAACTCTGAAGTGTAAATTTTAGTGCTAATTTAACCCATGAATAACCCACTGGGTGTTAGCCCTAGTAAAGGGAATCAGGGAACCACACGAGGTAAAGAAAAAATCTTTTGAACTCGGTGGGAATCGAACCCACGACCTCCCGTTACTCTTCCGACTGAGCTACGAGGTCAGACAGAGAAAGTCGGGGTCGATTAAGGTGCTGAATCGCGGCGAAGAGAAAGTAAGGGTACATATGAATGTTGTGCCGCGTAGCACTATGAACACAAATAATGGAACAGAGAATTAACTCTGAAGTGCAAATTAAGTGCTAATTTAACCCATAAATAACCCACTGGGTGTTAGCCCTAGTAAAGGGAATCAGGGAAGCACACGAGGTAAAGAAAAAAATCTTTTGACCTCGGTGGGAACCGAACTCACGACCACCGGATTAGATCTGAAGGTGACCTTGTTTTGATACAGACCTCTCTGCTTTTCTCATGTAAATGCAAACTAGTTGGCATAAGAGCAACTTGATTTACACAACAAAACCAGTGGGGTCTGTATCAAAACAAGGTCACCTCCAGCCTCGAGGCCATTCAAAGGCCAGGTCACTTAACAGACAACTGTGAAATGGTCTATTTCTCCAGTCACAGTTCACTTGCCGTTCAATCCCCCCTGGGGGGGGGGGGGGAGAGGTATCATGGTGAATGTATGTGGTTGGCTTGTGAGAGGCGCAGTGGCCTCATGGTCATGCTCGTCCCCCGAACGAGAGGTCTGGGTTCGAGCCATGGCGGGGGCCACTGTCTTGTGCTCTTGGGCAACTCTCACAGTTCCTATCTGTAGCGTTGCAGTTGTGTCCTGCGTGGCAGATATGTCTTAAACGTTTTGACCAATTGTATGTCAACAGAGATCAGTTACCAGTCTTATGGCTGCGTATTATTAGATAGAACCCATGATATGATTGGCTCAGTATATCCTATTACGTCAGAGGACATGTCTGCCATACGGTACACCTATCCACGCAGAATACCTCAACCTCGTTCCAAGGGCCTTTTCCCGCACACAAGATAGGGAAAAGGCCCTGGGAACGAGGTTGAGAATACCTAACAAATTTCGGGGAAGGGACCTGCAATGGACTAGCATCCCGTCCAGGGGGAATAGAAATACTCCTAGCCGCTTCATGAATGCTGCAGAAACCGGGATACGCTCTGGCGGCTATGAGCAAGTCGGCTCTACGGCACCAATTTCTTGATGTGGTCGGTTAATCCTTCATGCTCTAGCCCGATTCCATATCTTCAGCGACTCTGGCTCCTGATCTAACCCATAAATCGATGAATCATTATTTTTTGGACATATTTCAATTACTTCGGGGTGCGAAGTGGTTCCATAAAGCCTCTAAATCGACAATGTCAATTTCTCTACATTTCTCATCAAATAAGAGTTATCAAAATAACAGATTTTTCAAAGGGGCCCGAAACATCCCTCTTTCAAAGTAAGATGGTTTAAACCTAATACCAAATCAGACCAAAATTTTGCGGATTTCTGAAAGGAAGCTAATTAAAACTCGCGCACTGATTGGTCCACTGAGAAAAGAAGGCGTCAAAAGATATAATGGCTGTTTGAATTATTTCATTTGTCTGCTTGCTGCAAATTTTGGAGTAAAATTTCATGTGAAATTCAATCGTCAGTCGATGAATTTACTTATAGAAATTTTATCAATAACAGGCATTGCCGATTTTGGTACACGCTTCGTTCAAATTCTACATGTTTTCACTGTATACTGCAGATAGCAGTGCTCTCTTAAAATGACGACCATTTATGCATTTTAATTTTTTTTGAGTATGTCACAGGGTAAAATATTAAAATCGCCACATGGCTGAGAATTTCGAGCCCTTTGAGAGATGAAATGTCAAATTTACTAGTAAAACTAATAACTGATTATTTGGTTGTTTAATGTGGATCTCCTAAGCTGACATTTACATGCAAAAAGCTCAGAGGGCGGCGTTTTTCCCTTCAATGAAAAGACAGCTGGTATATTTGACGAGTTCTTGTTATTAGAGTCTTATTACAGCTCGGTCAGCATCACATAGGTTTGACACATTTTGTCCAATTGGCAACAATAACAGAAAAAAACAGAGAATAAAATTCTTTTTTTTCTAATATTTGTTTCTTCACACGTTTGCTGTACCATTGTTCAATATCATCTAGTGCTGGCTGCACTTACTAATAATGATCTGTTTAGATGCGTTTTACTCAACGCTTTTCACTGGCGAGCACCGCTCGAGGGAGATCTTGTAATTTGAATCAGATTAAGTTGACAGAAAAGCTGTCAATCAGCCATACAGATTAACATTAAGGAATAGGAGGTGCTTTACCGAGACGGTATTTCCGTCACTCCTATCTTTTTTGACACATCAATATATTTGTTGATGAATTTTACGCTTGGAATTTAATAAGCATTGGCTTCGCTTCGAGACCAGGTTCAGTATTGTTGGATAAGGCATTAAAAGCTTGTAGCTCCGCGAGGTTAGGATTTCCAGCAAATAACATAACGCAGAGGAAGCTCAGCTGGAAGCATATTGAAGTAATCTTATAGTAGCCCTCCTTAGTGGCTGTTTATGTCTCAAAGGTCAGTATTTGAACAATTTACTCAGTATTGCTTCGTCTTTTTCAGTTCACTGGAGGAACTTGTTAATATTTTCCCGAACGGGATTCCTAAAACTTAAGTGAAACCTGGAAAACGATCTAGCATTTACACGAATGATTTTTCTACTCTACCATTCAGTTTGGAATAAGAACGTTCCTTTCACCACAGGCAAAATTTATTAGCTAGCCATCAGCAGATGTCTTGCATGTATTAAAAGCACTAACCATTCTGTTTATTTCAAGTTGTTTATATAATGTTTCGTGGTCGATTTTTAAATCAAATTTCGTGTTCTCCTTTTGAAATTAAAAGCACAATATTCAAAGAAATCATGTTAGAAATTTAGCTCTCGTGCTAAAACTCTCTGGGAGCTCCCAGGGTTGTTCGAGTCTCTAATTTTTCACTAAATATAAAACTTGAGGGTATTTTAATAATTAGCCGACACATCGGGAGCGTCACTTTAACATTATGTCTTATTAGAGCTTCGGTTTATCTTAGAGTTTTCGTCTGCTATGGCATACAACGAGGGATATTACAAATGTTATTTACCGTAGCTTTAGAAATACTAAACTTATATAGTGCTTTGTGTCTTATTTAGTACTATTACTGTAGCAAGCTTTCAAAAGCATACATGAAACTAATGGTGGCTAGATCTTTCAAAAGCAATATTTTGGAAGTCACTTATTTTAGAACCAGACTACTTAAAGTTAACCCTTCGGTTTCAAAGTCAATATCTTAATTCTCTTTAAGTTAGTAGACGTAACGCATGTCTTTCCTTGTAATATTAGCTCTGAGCCTGCGAGCAATCGCCTTTGAAGTTGGGGCTTTACCGTAGTTAGCTCTCAGACTGCATCAAGAAAAATGATACTTGATCATTGATCCTTGCATTTATTCTCGTCTCTAGTCTGCCTGACAGTGTAGCCATATGGTGAGAAGAAATTTGATTTTGGTCAGTTTAAAAATCGCAACCGTCAAGATAAGCTGGCGACTAATTAAACTGCTTTGTTTTTCACGGACCACAAAATACTATCATCACAAGCAATAAAGTATGGCTGTTAGCAGGAGCTTACACGTTTTGTTTTGCTTACGCTTCAAGTTCAACCCCTGCACAGAAAGAACCGAAAACAAGCCAGCTCTTCCCTGTCTCCCTGTAGCGCAGTCGTCAGCGCATCTGAGTAGTGCGGCAAGTCCTGGTTTTCACCCAAACCTCGTTCTCAAGAAAAAGCCCCGGGAACGAGGTTGCTTTTTTTTTTAATTTTTGCCATGCTTTTGACAAACTGAATTTCTTTTGCTTTTAATCATCATTTTGGACAACCTGTTTAGAAGAAATTTGTTTCACAGTGTTACTTACGTGTTTTTGTTGTACAGTTTAAAGGAACTCTGTAAAATATGCGACATCATCATTTTCTTTGGTGATTACAAAAATGATTTCCTTATTACTTCCTAATTATTTCCTGATTGAAGAGATTAATGATAGTCTTCCAAGGTAGAAGCCAGTGAAAAAAGTAATATACGCATACACACGCATGAGTCAAGGAAGATTATTAGGCCAGATTTCTATTCTCTTGGACTGGAACTGGCTTGCAATGGAAGCTAATGGAGGGAGATTCATAACGGGGAATACCATTAAAGGGACACAGTCAGCTGGTGCCCATGCGCATTACATACCATTCCATAACTAATTTGCATATAACGAAGACGCAATAAATACTGTTTTTAACCAGATATGATAATCAAAACTAATATCATAGGATGAGGAAGAGGCCAACAGGTTTCTCAGTAAACGATTCAAAATCAAACAAAACACTTCGAAAACTGAAGCGGATTTCTAGATGGACTTTGATTTCAAGTTGGGGTGAACTTTTTCCAAAGTGAGAAAACTAGTGTCCAGGCCAGCGCAGTCACAAAGCTGACTGTGTCATTTGCAGTTGAAAAGGCTTCTCAGTTGCAAGCTAGTTGCAGTCCAATCCGTGAATGCGAAAATGGCCTATTGAGGAACACGGGTTACAGACTTAAACAAAGTGACCAACTTTTCCAAGATGTCGCTGTCTGTGTATTCGAAGTCAAGTATGTATGCGAGGTCATTAAACCTAGCCTCGCCAACACTGATCAACCAATCAACAACGAAATTAAAAAACGCTTTTTTTTTGTTTAAACTAGTTATGTTGATTAGTGTTGCTGTGGATAAATAAGGTGTCTTGGCGGAAATGTTCACGAGTATTCTTCTCAGAACGGCAAAATTGCACGGTAAAAGTAATTATAGGCTTTGCAAAATACAGTTGAAGTTTTAATTATAATCTCGTGCATGATTTTCCTTAAGTTAATGTTATACTTCTGGATGTTATAAATACATGCATCAATACACATGAAGACCATGAAACGGCTGGATCAGCGCTACACTGATTTGAATTCTGTTGTTCCTGTTCGCTTGTGAGTTTTATTCATTTCTTGTCAAGCCTGACAACAAATTGCAGGGCTCCTGCAAATTGACATTTCTCTCAGTTATATATTGTCTCTCAATTATTGGACATGGACAATTCGAGGAGCTTGAAAACATTTGTGAAACCATGCTCAACCGCCTCCAGTAATTGACAGATATTGACAGTTAACAATTGCTTGAAGCTAATAATAGCTCTGACAACATGGGAAATAAGTAGTTATTGTTAATGCTACAGTTTACTACGCGTTGCTCTGGGCAAAATATCGGTTCAGAGCTGCTCGTGGTCATTACGTCTTGTTACATAAATGCTACAGGGCCGGGCTACGGGTTACCCAAGCTCAAAGTTCCTGGTTAATTACGCTCAAAGCACCGATGTAGATAGTCTGGAAAGTGAGTGATTCTTATCAAAGAAAGGTTTAAAGTTTACAATAGGTAAGTTTGAAGCGGTCTTTGTTGAACATTGTCCTCGGAAGAGATGTCATCCGAGGTTACCTGTGTATGCTGAAGTCGAAAGATTTCCTGTCATAACAGGAATTTTCGAAGACAGGGCATGACTGGTGATCTTTTGCAGATGTAAAACCCGGTTAGGCTAACGGGGAAAATTACCTTCATTTGTAATCCGAGTGAATTAATTGGAACTTTGGCCAGCCTTTAGGGACATTATGCTCAATGATTGTCTGTGCTAAGGGAACAACAAAGTGCACTGCACCGCGAACTAAGGAAAAGCTTTTGTTTACATCACAGATAACCACTTGAAGTTAAGTTAATTTAGTACACATAGAAACAGGAGCTTGCCAAGGAGAGACTTTGAATTATGATATATAATTGAGTCACTAAGACTAGATGCAAAGGTGAAAACTTCTACGCTCAGTGTTCCCAAAGGCCTCACAGACGAGTGGGCGAACTTTAGAATACCCACGGAAGCGTGGGAAGTGAACGAAACTCAACCCGCATTCTCTCTTCCTTCCCCCGCATTTCAGCAGAGCCGTTGTAGTGTAAAATATATAATGATTATTTTCATCGATGTACGGACAATCGACTGGATCCAATCCAGCTCCTTTCACTGACTTCGCTGACAGGATTGTACAATTCAATCAATAACTTGAAGTCCCCATCGAGTACCCGGCAGTCTGCAAGACACTTATTTCGATTATTTCCCATATCCGATATATATATTGCGTATGGATTATGCCAAAACTGAATGAGTTTTGTGTGGAATTTGCGTGAATTTTGCGGTCAAATTTGTTATGAGTGTTTTGATGAATTTTTCTTACTTTTAAGCATTAAAATGCTTATCATTAACAAGGACAATGCATCTCTTAGTAACAATTATTATTTAAATATAATTGTTTAAATACAATTCCACTTCAATTATTCCTTTTCTAGCATGCCTTCAGTATAGTGACGAAGGACTTTGTTGTTATCGCCATGCACTGATTGCGGAAAAAACTTTACATAGTCTCTTTTTGTTCTGTTGCGGGAGATAGGCTCGCCTGTGAACTGACTCTGGCTAGGAGGGTCTGACCGCTGCTAGAAAGGCCAAGAAAAAACTGGCCGAGAGTAAAGTGGCCGAGGGGGAGTGGGGTGAAGACTTGGGCGCACATGCTCGACTGGAGCTAGAGAGCATGTTCACATTAACATTCCTTCTAAGCATTTGGAAATGGTAGTAAGAATTCCCTCAGTTTAAGATTTCCTCTGATTTTATCTCCTGTTCGCTATTGATGTTATGTAAGGGTTGTTGATTAAGTATGAGGTCAATATGGCTGTGTTTATGTACCGAGACGGATGCGAGGTCCATTAACTCCCAAAAAAAGAACGAGGCCAATATTCAGCCACCTTGACCGAACAAGCTTGGTCAATGAAGGACTTTTATATATGGCTTTCGGGGATATTTTTTGCGGGACACGGCGGGTAGTACAGAGCGGGCAACATAGCTCCATCTTGCCCGCTCGTCCTGGTAGCCAATCACAGCGTAGAATTTGATTCATCTTGGCCGCTCACGAAGCTAGCAATATAATAAATATGAGTTACAACCTCGTTCCCAGGGCCTTTTCCCTTGATATGAGTTATTGACCAAGTGTGATGCAACAAGATGGCTTGATATTGGCCAAGTTCATTTTTTACGTGCTTGCGCAAAACAAGGACGAGGCCAATATCCCGGCAGCCATCTTGACCGAGAAGCCTGGTCAATAAAGGTTTATTATGTGGAAAAAGAACACTATTTTCTTCCGGGACATAACGGGTAATACCGCGCAGGCAAGATAGCGCCATCTTGCAAAGCCTGTTCGAGTAACCAATCACAGCGTAGAATTCGGTTCATCTTGCCCGCTTATGGAGCTACCATGTAATAAAATGGCTGTTTTAAGGGGACTTGCTCCCGAGATATGAAGGTGTCTTAAGGGTTTCCGCGACTTGAAATGAAACGTACAAAAGATATCATGCCAGAAAGTTATTTCTGCCTATGCTTACATTCTTCCCAGATCCAAGAAATATTCGACTAAGCCTGACTCTGATGGAATTCTGAAGTTTTTGAATTTGCTTTCGAATTTGCTCTTGAACTGATGATAAAAAATTATGCTTTCTAAATTACTGGACCTGAATGGACGATTTCCCTCTAAGTTTGGAAAAGTAGTGAAAGAATTCCTCTAGTTTTACTGCGAGAAAAAGCCTCAATTGTTGCCTTTCCAAGTAGTATTAAAAATTTTAGGGTAAGCCAGGATGAGACATATTCAAAAGATAAAAACGTTCGCTGGCTAAAAACTTTTAAAAACTAAAATGAGCTTTCGGCTGTCAGTCTACAGCCTTCGACGGATAAAAAATGAAATGCGAAATGATAAAATATATGCAGGAAAAGGTGAAATGAAAACAACTACAAAAGAGACGTAAAAACAATAAGAACTACGAAAGCAAAGTATAAACTTAGAGGGAAATCGTCTATTCAGGTCCAGTAATTTAGGAAGTATAATTTTTGATCATCATAATAAATTTATTTGCCAGCATTAAAGCTAGCAACCTTTGTGGCATTATAGATGTTGAATATGGAATCCCTAAACAGGATTCCCACTCCACTGACAAGAAATCGGTGGGAGAAAGTGGAACTTGTGTATGTCAGGGTGGGAATGTGCGCAAATGAATAAATTAAATAAAAATTATTTGTTAATAAACGGATGATATTCCCAAGAGAGAACATTATGAGATGCTTTTTAAAATACATTATAACACTGAGTTGAATTGAATACTTGTTTATAGTTCGTTTCAAAACAGCGAGTTGAGAAAGCTTTTCTCTCTGTGGTTACTTATCCCAAGCGTACTGGTAATTTAGCAGTTTATATTCTCACAGCTTCGGTGAAATTATGAGCCTGCAAGCATGTTTCAGGCTCTACTGTCTGTCTCTACTAACATCCTACTGGCTCTAGCTCAAGTACTCACGAAATGCCAGAAATGTAATTATTTTATGCGAAATAATTTTCTGGCATGCATTGTTCAGTTCTGTGATCAAGAAAATAACCTTTAACAAGCTCAATTTGAAGCTTTTCTTGATTTTCTTTACCCGCTTTTTAAAAAATTTATTAGTTCAAATGCCGACCGCTAGCTGTAACATTGTGTATCATTCTACATGGCACTAGTAAATACAGGCCTTTGTGACCAGCTGTCTTCTGTGTTGGTCTTGTCACATCGTTTAAATCGCAATAAAGTTGGATCACCCGGTTAATTTAAACTACAAGATAAGCCTCCGACGGAGATAACTCAGTAAAACAAGAACAGCATAGAAGATCATGTTTCAATCACTTTGCTCAATTCAATCTATCAGTTCGGGCTTTCATCAGTCGATCGATTGGTAGGTTTTATATGCTACACCTGAGCGGTTTTGACATGAATCGAACTTTTTCCATTAAGACTGCTTTCAGGCTTTCGATTCAAGAGATTATTTAGATCATTCTGTTCCGATAAGATTAACGTTTTTGTAACGTCTTTGTCACCTTCAATACGTGCACTTAAAAACGTACACGACATTGCCAAGGATATTGTCAATGTATTCACGTCGAGTTTTACCGTAAAGTACGTTGCTTGTATTAAAAAATTATTCTAAAGGGACAGGAAACTTGATTGAAGCATCTTTGTCATGCATGAAAAATCGCTAAAATGGAATTCAACGGCGATTTATCAGTTTGCTTTTGGGAAGAATCGCCTTTTTCAGCTATCGGCTGAACGGTTTTTTACATGGTCTGGGCACCACAAACCAGCCAGGCGTGATTTAATTAAATTCTAAGCACGTTTCAGCAAAATAATTGACCTTGAATTTGCTCATAAAACAAACAGAATATCGAACAAACACGTAACGAGAAATTTCGCCAGTCAAATTCATTCACTTTCAGTTATTGGGCAACCAAAGCCATTGAAAGACACTCCTTCGAAAAATTAAGGTATATTAAAAATCCCGGAATATAAACTTGAGTTCACTGAATTACTAAGATAAATTATTTGTCCTGATGGTTAACATGAATCAAGCAATTAAGTCAAAAATATTGGCCAGCCCCTACACTTAGGCGAAAAAAAATCGAATAAATGTTAATTTAAAATTGATCTTAGAAGAGTTTTGTGTGTTGATACAGTATATTTAAAGAAAATTTCGGAGTCTAAAAGAAAGACAAGCATTGTATCGATTTAAAAATGACGCCAGAAAGATTTCGCCGTGTACCTAAATAACTAGCGTTCAAGTTTTACCGAAATGGCAGATTCAAAGCTTGAGCTATCCGGATTCGTCAGGTTTATTGAAAAAACATTTAAAATAAAAGTCGGAAACAAATTTGCTGTAAGCTAATGTAAGATAAATCACTTGAGTCAAGGTGAGATCTTTTTTAATACAATAGATCTAGACAAATTTATAGTAAACTTCTGAAACTTGTACTGATATTATGTAGTGCTGCCTTGGATCAACTTAACTATTGAAAATACACAAGAGTACGTGAGGTATGAAGTGATTTTTGGGCTAGGAGCACTGTTAAATTGAAGCATTTATCTGTAGCTTTATCGCCAATTCTCTGTTAGTGTTTATTTTAATGGTAAGTTTATATTACAGCAAAATAACAAAGCCTAGCCTTGACGCTGCACAAAGAAATTCTCTACTTTTATAGAGCGCAACAAAAGAGTATCTCCAATGATGCTGCCACGGTCATTTCATCCTACATTTAGCTCTTTTTAACGTTTAATCGCCGCAGACATCAGTCAGGTTATAGACGTAAAACCAGGGCATATGCACAAAATATATCCTTTTTGACTCAAATTTGATTGGTTAAGGCAAACTGGGAAATTTTTGTCCGTGGTATTTTTCATTTTTTACGAAGAGCGCTGCAGGAATTTTACATGGAATTCTGAATCCGTGCAGTGTAATTATGGACTGCCTTTTTATCGATAAAAGTATGATTTT
This sequence comes from Catalaphyllia jardinei, assembly GCA_022496165.2. Lineage (NCBI taxonomy): Eukaryota > Metazoa > Cnidaria > Anthozoa > Scleractinia > Caryophylliidae > Catalaphyllia > Catalaphyllia jardinei. The sequence continues at coordinate 42,068,366 of CM042747.1, read as the reverse complement.
TAATTTAATTCACTCGCACTAATAACTGATAGGGCACGGATACAACGCGGGTTTTCATTGGTTAAAAATGTTCCACGTGGTCATGCCGAAACATGAATGATTGTCATGAATTTTCTTCTTTATTGTAGTTTATTCAAATACATATTTAAGTTCTTAAGTTCTTGCTGTGCCTTAGGTCGCTTACCATGTTTGAGCACGGAATTCATTCCAGCCTTTAAAATCGATCAACTGAACGAAAACTGCCAAATTGTGATGCTATTTGTATACTCTGGGGATAAAAAGTTTTGAAACAGGACGAAACGCACTCCTTCCTGTGTTATTGCGCTAATTGTGGCAGAAGGTTAGGGTATGATTCATTCTCCCTTAACTAGCATAAACAGATCGAAATAAGAAAACTTGTTTTCCCAATAGGGATATTAATTATCATACTTTTACCGATATTAGACTTTCGCACCCCTCAAAATATTTGTTTACATTCCACTTTTACTGTCGTTTCTTTACGAAAAGGCAATTTTTACGAAGGGTCACTGTTACTGGTTTAAGAACAGCATGTGTAAAAGTCAAATTTTCGCAATCTTTATTTCCATTTGTTAGAAAATGGCCAAACCGAAGCCTTGTCGTTTGATTTTTTTCATTTCCTTTAGTATTGAATATCCGGCTAAATAAAAGACGGGCTTCACGAAAAGAAAATAGTTTTTGATTACCGGCGTCGCTTTGATATAAGCACATTGTTAAAATAAGCCTTTCTTGTGATTTAATTCTGTTGCAAGCTTTTAACACGGAAGAGAGGAAAGATTGAAATATATATTTTTAGTGTAAATTTAGTAAAGCTCAGAAATCTGGGAAAAAATGGAGCAAAGCTGTTTGAATTCTCTTGTGAAGCTAAAAACTCTGCTAATTTTTATTGAATTCTTGACCCTTTTCAGCACATTTACCAACAAAATAACGACATTTTATTTCTCGCATAAAAATCCTTGGAATTAATATTACTTGAATTAAAACGGAGTGATAGATGGTCACTTGGACTGTGTTAGACAATGCTTACTCGGTCATCGATTTTTTCAAAGGTTGGCTGGCTCAAACCGCCCTAAACGATCCGGCACCAAATTACAAAATCGAGTACGTGAGATCATGAATTATTGTCAGGTGTAGTCAAATGCATTTGAAGTTAACTCCATATAGTGAGCACGCGGTCTGCCCAATCAAGTTGAAATAAAAAACAAAGCTTTCACACAGTTAGCCCCGGAAAAGTCGGAAAACGGTGCAATATAATATGCTTCACATTTTTCATTTTGCATAACTATTAATAGCTAAGTACCCGGACCTTGTCAATAAAACTTGATAATTTTAAGCTAATTAGCATCATCGAGAAATTGTTTCATATCTGTGAACTGAACAACAACTGAAGTTAAACAATATTCCTGATATCATTGCAAACAAGTCGGAGACTTGAGTATCCCGGCTTAATAGGGCAAGAAAACAAAGATTGAAAGGAATCGTTTCGCCGTCGAGATTAGTCTAAGAGCACATTTTATCGGCGGACCGAGACAATCTGGATTGCCGTTGCAAGCCCGTACAAGTTGCGAAAAAGCCACAACGAAAATTCAGTAATTAGCAACAAGTGTTGGATTTCCTTTCATTGATAGTAGCAGAGAAGGAATAAAAAAACTGCCATGCGTGAGCTTATATATGGGTAATGAAATTTATCCACTTACCAGCTTTCAGAAAATTATAAATTAAAGAGAAGAAAAGAGGAGACAGAGTTGATATTTGCTTTAGAAACTTGTTCAATTTGAATCAAACTTACCCCACCCCTCTCGGGTTTACCTCATTTAATCTTTTACAACCTTTCGTGCGAAATTTCAACATTTCGTGACTTCTTTAAAACGAAACTTAAACCCCTTGCTGTTTAAGAAATCTTTGCAGATATGGAACGAAAGGCTTATAATGCGATATAAAGATAACATCTTAGATGCGAGGTCGTTTCGTGACCTGAGGGGGCTATTTATCTTGTTAGCTCCGAGGACTTAACTCAACTTAGCACATAATGCTCAAAAGTGATATAATGTCCAGCGTATGGTGCTCAAACGTGATATCACCGCAAAATGTAAAACGACTTGAAACAAAAACAAAAGCAAAATATCCTTAATAGATAACTAAATTATAGCAATTTTTGTTGATTCGTTTGCTGTCAAAACTTTTATTGGTGGGACCTCTTCAGCAATTAGTACTCAGCCCGGCTTTTCTAAATTCTCTTTATTAAAAACTCTTTTGAATATATTTTTAATAACGGCGCTTTTGTTTTCAGATATGGATATCATACTGTTTTTGCAAAGTACTTCCCGCCCAGGCATAAAAGTATTAATATATACGAATGAACGAAAATATGGAAACGAAACTGTTAATTTCTTATCAAACGTGAATAAAAATTGTATTTGCACGCATTACGGACCACCCAATCAAGAATTTTTAAGAGCGATCGATGGAGTATTCGAGCACACCTCATAGTGTAAAATGATTGCACATGGTAAAATTAAAGTTAAAATTATCCATACAAAACAAAGAAAAACTGATCGAAAAAGCTATTTGTCATTTATTCCAGCAAATTAATTTTCTTTTAAAGATTTTCTTTTCGGTGTTTCAACGGAGTCAAATTAATCTTTGTCAAGATGGCATCGACCGGTACTTTTTCCCGCGTGGGAGAATATTACTTTGTGTGAATTTTAGTGAGGTGCTGACGCCCGCTCTTGAGTTACGTACCGTGCTCTCACAAAATTAAGGGTGGAGTCGGAATATAAATTGCCTATCAGTTGAGCCAGATAGCCGGCTAGGATTTCCACTCTTTTGACAAAGCCTGAAATCGCTGAGACTCGGTAAGTGTGTAACAGCTTTCTGCTTTTACTCTATCATCGAGAACACATTTTGTAGACTTCTTATACCTGGGTAAAATAATTGTAGTATTTCTTTTGTTTTTCATTTTGCATCGAAATTAGTTGATTTTACAAGGTGAGCGATATTTTTTTTTTGGAATGATTTCCACATTAGCAAATTATGAAGCAATGCAATTATCGATAAGCAACTAAAGCCATTTTGTTTGGCAACCCATCAGCTCATTTCTCTTCCTTTTTACAGCTAGTTTGCCACAATCACGGAATCGAAACATAAAATGTAAATGAAGTAACTTTTGGCATGAGAATTAACCATGTGGTAGTTCTGTTCTGTGAATGAAACAGTGATATTGTGCAAAAATAGCCACGATAAACAGAGACGAAGAAATACTCAGCCTGGCAGTTTTGGTTAGCTTTGGTCATTCTCCAATATTTGCACCGAATGGAAAAAAATCCTGGATTTCCAACAAAGCTGAGTAAACGATTTTTTTTTTAAAATCATTCACAACGAAGGAAAGCGAAGGGTGGCTCTCAAGAAAGCATGAAATATTAATCACATTCGTACAAAATTGGAAATCAAGCCGGCTTTGTAGTATTTCGGCGGATGTATTGATCTCGAAAAAGAGATTTCCCGACAAGATCGTAGTCAATGGCTAAGTTAATTTACAAATGGAATTTCTAGATTTAATAGGTTCCTTCGATCGAATGATAGCTCTGCTTGCAAACTCAGTTGAGTTACTGACTGTGAGTAAGCCTTGAAAGATGCGGAAAACTTAGCATATTACTTTGCATACGCGGAAAACAATACCTTAGTCCATTTGAATGCGGAAAACATTTCAAAATTCTCAATATCTGGTCTAAAACGTTACCGCTAGTAAACCCTGTTGAAGGTGTTCCTAGTCCATAAGGGGAAGTTGCTTTTTCAGCTGCATGGCAATATCTCCCAGCTATCGTAGGGCCACATGCGAGCTCTCTAAGTTCCAGGCAGAAATGTTCAGGATCCACTCTATATTTTCGATTTCTAGCGTTTAGGATTTTCCAGTGATGACCATAACTGGAGATTAAATCTAACAAAGGCCGGAGAGAAACAGATAACATCTGAGTATTCGCACTCATTGCGAAAAAAATATTCCAAAAATTCTGATCGTTGTTTGAAGCTAAATATGTCGTTTGGTTTCAAAAGTAAAAGTGTGAGTTTACCGCCGAGAGCTTGTGAAACTGTAAGACGCAAGTCCCTCAGAACGAGGGTTATAGATTCTGATGCTAACTAGCTTTCATTTTTTCAGCTCGAACCGGTCATCCACAGGAGAGTTTTATTGAAATCTACTTTGAAAATTTTAAAAGGAACCTCATCAAACGAATCTTGCTTTTTTTTTAGTCGCGAGAACCAATAACAAACGGATTGCATAGGCAGCACGCGAGGAGTGTTTTTACAACACGCACAGAAAACGAAAGCTATGACACGAACTGTAAACAGGGTGGGAAAATAAAAATAAAAATAGATAGCTTGCTTAGTTGTTGTCAATTCAGTAATTCAATGCAGGTGGTAGGGAGTTAGTATGCTGACAAGAAAAGAAAGTGCGACTCGTAGTTACAACCAGCAGCGGTTAAAGTCTTTTCTGAAATAAAACGATTTTCCGTTCGAACCACTTTAATCACGTGCCAACTGTGAGTGCAAAGATACCCCCTGGTGCGGTTTTCCCCAAGGCACATCGCTCTTCTCACGAATTCGGCCAAACGCTCTGTAGTCATTTTATAAGAGGAACAAAGAAACCCCTCTCTTTTGATCATAAAATCTCATTTTCGACCAAAAAACGTACACTTAATTGATTTCTTTCTTACGGATATGAAGTCGTTCAATTTATTTCCCAACGAATGTGTTAACTTCGCGATGCACGTGTGCTGGGGTGTCCGAAGATCACACTCGCAATGTACGAAGCCAGTATTTTTTTGTATTATGCTAGGAATAATATTTGCTGACGAAAAACCTCACTTAAGTGCAAATGAACTAAGCAGTAAGCAGTTGGTAAAGTTGAATGACATTCCGTGCCCGGGAAAACGTTATTTAGAATTGCTCTCGACTGGAAGCTTCGATAAAAGAGGCTGATATGCTAAATTTACTCGCTTATTTACTGAACCGCTTAGCAATTCAAACTTGCTGTAAATTGCACGGCAACAAACCTGGGCATTTGAATGAATTAAAATCTCTGTTAAGCTTTTCCGTTTTTAAGTGTCATCTTTAAGCTCATTGGCCTTACTTGATCTTTGCCTTTCTGTAGTGTAGTTGCAGCGTTTGGTGCGAGCGACGAAACGCCGACAAAGCTGTTGCAATCCTTTCAAAGTTTAGACCTGACTGTGCATGCATATTGTAAAATATGCTGTCCAACTTTCGTGGAGTCTTTATCATTGCGTTTGGTGCAGTTCGCTAGAGAGATTTATTTAAGTACTTAAGGATTTTTTTTTTCCGGAGTCGCAACAAAAGATGTTGCGTCACGGCGCAAACAAATCAAACATACTGACAAGAGTGAACTGAAAAAGGCACACAAGACGAAATGCGAGGTAAAGATATTGGTTTTAGTCACTGCTTGTCACACAGTGGTTTCGAACGCAAAATTTTCAGGATAGTGATTTCATCGAGCGGAGTTCAGTTTCGTTCAAGGTGGGTTGCACAAAAGGTGTTGTGAATGACATTAACGAGAAAAAAAAACTCATAGAGAAGCGTACAAAATAGGCTCTGTGCTGATTTGAATAATCGAATATCGTATTTGAATTGTGTGCATAGATAGAATATGTATAATTCATTACCACTACAACGACCTCAATTTGTTTTTTCCATTTCACTTAGCCCGAGAGGAAATAAGTGAAATTTACCGATATATTATATTTAATAATATTTTCTTAAATTTCACGAAAATGTTTTCCATGCTTGCTGCCAGTAATGAGACATTCCCACTGAGAAATAGCAAAAGGAAGAGGGAAACAATACACATATCAAAATTGACGTTACTATTTATAAGAGAGGAAGCCCCTACACAATAAGAAATAAATATAATTCTTAAATTTCTTATTTTTTCTGTATTTTCCACAACGATATCGGAATAGGAAGCCGATCGTGTCAAAAGTGACGTTGTGTTTGGAGTGAAGGAGATACTGAATTCATTAGAGTAATTTCTGACAAAGTCCGCGTTGTGTGGATACAACTTGGTTGGCTGGTTCGGTAATGAAATATTTCTTTTGCCTTCAAATTCATTGATGGCAAAAAAAGAGGACGTCAGCCGGAAAGTTCAGCCAATCAGAGGCGGTCTTTTACCTGTGGTCGCTTTCTGATTGGCTGTCGAGATTGTTCTTTACAAGATGACATTTATAATCAGACGGACCCAATTCGGCATTCAGAGGCCACAAAAGCCCTCCAAACGAGTCATCTTCGTACGTATGAGAAGAAAATTTTACCGAATTTCTTCGATCCTTGCCAAGCCTCGAACAGGTCGTCTTCCAAACGAACCCATTAGCTCATGAAATCGCTGAAACGTAGGTAGCTGAAGGGGCTTTCCCGGTGTGAAAGGATATATGTACTTTCTTAGTTGCGGTGAAATGCTTCGCTTTGTAAATTTCATTTTGTTCGTGTACTAAGCCAGATAATTTTCCATTTGCCCTAGGGTTTTGTACGATACGTGAATAAGTAAAGTAAATGCGAGTGAAGATCAAATGAAGACAGAAATAATAAGATAAAGTTGTTTGTTTCAGGCCTTTACTGTGTTGGTCAGATGCAGCGATCGAATGAAATTTACTACTACTACTACGAAATGCGAAACTGAACTCGACATGTCACGGTGCCGACAAAGGTTAGTTTAAAAGCGATCGCGAATGATCTGTCCACGATAAACCTTGTTCATTTTCTTTTGAATTTATCGAATTTATGTTTTTGACGGCTGATATCCGGTGTAATTCTCTTTTAGGGCAGTCGACAAGTACGAATGAATGCTTACTGCCGTGAGCGTCACTCATTATTCTGTCATTGACTACAAAGAAGTGTAGATCGTGGTCTTCATGTGGCGAAACCATTATGGTGACTGTGATTACTAACAAGCTGAAGAATCAGTCCCTCGAGGATCTTCCAAGTAATGATCTGGAGGTAGGATTTCTATGAATTTATGTTCGCTCGAAAGACCTGTCGTGAGTTTGTACGCATTTGACTCGATCGCGAGTTGACACGAATTTCAATGATGTTTACTCTTCGCTGCTTTGCTTTCAGATAAGTGCAATCCAACTCCGAGTTAACCCAGCCCGAATTACGGACATTTCAGGTACAGTGCATTAGTGATATTTCACTTTCGTGTGGTCTGAGTATTTTTTGTGGCATTTTAATCTTGCCTCGAAATATCGCCAAATAAAAACTGCATTTAATCATCCACGCATTGTTTTTGTTCGCCTGTACTGCTACAAAACACATGGTTCACAATGCAATATTCCTTCGCTTTCAGAATGCCCCCTCGCACACAGGCTGCGTCGAGATGTGCGCCAGATAATCGGGCACTCACGGACGCGGAGTTACCCATCGCATCGACCTAGACGAACATACTGCAAGAACTGTTCTTCAAACGACTCATCTGCTATGCACAGGAGTGCTGAGCCACCCGCTAATAAGAAATTATGTTCTTCACTCTCGCTACCGGGGTGTGAGAGCGCAGAGGTGCAATCATCCTGGGTTCCACGACCTTCATCCGTTTGGCAACCAGTTGAAAACTGCGGGGTAAAACCACGGTCTGAATCTTGTCCGGACGAGAAATTCAAATTGGCTGAGTCGCTGTGGATAAACAACGAGGTAGAATCCATTTCAACACCTCCTGCGTCGCCAACACCAAGACCTGCTTCAGCTGATGCAGCACTCGGGGAAAAACACCTATTCATGAAAAACGAAACGACTGATTCTGATCTCACGGCGAACAAGATTAGCGATACTAGAGACTTAAACTTTAATTGGAAACCGAATCTAGCGGGGTTGCAAAGAAGCCGTTCACAACCCTGCTTTGATCGAAAGAGAAGTGGTATGAAAAGGAGGATGGAAGAGGACTTTGACGCAAGGAGACCGGCCTTGGACTTGGCGAAAATGGAAGAGGTCTCAATTTGAGATTCAATTTATTTCAGAATCGTGCATGCAAAAAATTGTTATTCCTTAATCCTGACGAGAAGCTAAATAATCACTGAGTAGTATTGAATAATTCATTTTTATGAATATTTTACAAAAGACGGTTTCTAACTTGGTGGTTGTTGTTTTTTTTTTGCGTTAAAATGATTAATGGCTGTTTCAGTCTAGTAATGAGCGGGGCTATTTTTTGCTTTTCAGACCTCGTACTACCGTTGTCGAGACAGAAAAAAGGGACTAAGGATTCCAAAATACATGGTAATTCAATGCTTTGTGTATCTGGTGAATGGTGTCGCTAGCTAATTCTTAATGCAAATGCATATGTTTTCCTGTTTTAGAATAAAAAGTGTTCAAGAGAATTAACAAGCTATTTTGCGGAGCCGGAGAATTTTACGCTGAAACCGATCGCTTCATCCCCCCTGTACGCCCAGGACAGCAGTATTATGATAACCCCTACCTCGTCTCCAACGAAGCAAATGGATTCTGGAATCGAAATCGTCGAGGGCTTTAAGGAAAACAACAAGATATCAGACCTGGAAAACAGCAGATTGAATAATTTAAGCCCTAAAGCACTGGACGAAGGAGTTTTTCATTTAGATTATAATTCTGACCTCGATTTAAACTCTATTGAAGACGATCTTTTTTAAGAAAAAAAAAACACTTTGGCAATGTACAGTCTTTTAAATCTTTTAAGAGTTTGTAAAAGAAGCCGCTCGTACGTGGACCACTTACCAAAACAAACATTTATTTATTGCCTTGTATCTAGACCCCAGAGTTGTATTATCGTCTTGAATATATCCATGTAGAAACAGGTCTTGTATATTTTTGCATATATTAAGACTGTGTTACGCAGGGGAACAATTTTTGCACGTTGTTCCACCTAACATGAGGTTAGGAAGATACGAAATTCAACGAAAGGATGTATTAAAATGAAAAGAGATGGATGGTATAAGATATTAAAATGATTGTTTAATATAGATCTTTGGGAATTCAAGCGCAAACTATTCAACAAGGGCGGACGGCGGACATGGTCCTTGAAGCGAATCGTGTTCATGAAGTAAACAAACTTTTTTCGAACTGATGTCTTACCGCGCAGGTTTGGATTTCGCGGCAAAAGTCATTTTTAACCAATCAGATGCAAGTATAGCTGACGTCACGATTCTCGAGGAAGACTCAAAATGGCGGCCATGTTTGTTGCGAGTTGTACTTTTGCAAAACTATGAGCGATTTTGCTAGTAAACTTTCCTTTCTAAGGCCTGTTTCGGCCAAGAAGAAAAAGAAGCATCAGCTATTCTCGCCGGCTGTGAGGTAGGTTGATAATTTTTCTGGAATTTGTCGCGTGAAAAGGGTGTAGTCATCGAGGGCGAGAGGGGAAAATGGACTATCAAACAAAAAAATAGGATGGGAAGCTCCTTGCTTTTTTGCTTCTAAGCAAGGATATGAAAGTTTCTGCAGAAATAAAATTTGATAAAACCGTTAACTTAGGAACGTTTCTGTGCTTACACTCTTGGCAGCGTGAATGCCTTGGCTGTGCATGTAAAAGTAGACTGCGACCTTTCCAGAGACATGTTTTTTCGAGCTTAGTTGAAGCTTTAAATTGTTATTGTTTGCGACGGAGGCGAAGCTTGTTATCTACCAAGCTGGGGACCCATTTGTTTTCTGAAAATATGAATGATAATTTCCTCAGAGTTGCGAGGAAATTATCGATAAAACAACCTTAAAAACACTGGTACCATGTAGAGTTCAATTCTCCAGGACCATGAACTTCCACGGCCGTACAACCTCCAAGTCGTTAAGTTGACATTTTCATAAAATTGTTCAAGCTTAATATGTATATTTTATCGCAAAATTGTTTGCTTCAACGCTTGGAGCCTTGTTTATAAAGATAATTTCTTTGAAACCCAATTTAACTCGTTTAATTTTGGAAGCCGAAGAGCTTTTTTTGTACGTGTGTACATCGCAAGTTTCCACGTACGAGCAATAACCGGGCAACCAACGCTGTGATAAGGAATTATTCACTTCAAATTTCTCATTGAAATGGGTTGTAATACACAAATGGGGCCGGTGATTATTTTTCTTTTTCGGTTAGTGGACGCGGTTAGATCAAGCAGAACCGACCGATTAAAATTCACTCTTAATGTGTTTTTGTCACTTCCCTTGTCTCTTTCTTTACACTTTTTGTTCGCGTGGAAATCCATTCATCTCTGCGTACCTTGAGATTACGTTCTGTAGTAGCATTCATGTGTTTATTTGCATATTGGTCCAATATTTTAGTTGATTTCACCTGTATATTTTAATTTCATCCGGCTTGCATTGCAGTTTCTCGGTCATATTGCCCGGGTTTTCGTGACCCTTTTAGAAGCTAGGCTCAAAATTTACTTTATGGGTGACATTGCTCAACGGGTGACAGGAAACTTTTTACGTTTCTTGCAAAATTATCATCTGATCCATTATTACATGCGTCTGGGTTCCTGTTTTTCTTCCTCTGCTATCTTCGATACCAGAAATTTAAAATCCTTAGATAAGACAGCAATGTTTTATTAACATTGGACATTGGTGCAACCGGCACTCAATCGGTTTTTTTCAAGAAAATGTACAGTAGAGTAGAATTGGAAATTTCCCATTCTGATTATTTGTGTTAAGAAATGATAAGTTCAGGAAAGAATATTCAGCATAAGTTATTTCTTCTAGAACTTGACATGACTGTGAATTTTGAGTAAGATATCCAAGTCCAAATGTATCGTAAATGTGTCATCTGCTGTAAAAGTTGCAGTTTATGTGCATTTGAAGGTGACTAAATGTGGTACCAAATATGATATGGTTGACATGGGGGAAGTTAGCTTTTAGGTGTAAAGTCACATAATAGAGAAAAATAACGGATTAATAACTATTTTTGCTATAGTGTTATTATTATTGTTATTGAATATGTGTATTAGAGTGTCGGGAATCAGATTGACCCACCTGATCAATCATCGCTTTTAATCAGAGATATCTCTTTTTAAAAGAATTCCATTTATTTTTCATTCTGGTATTCCTTTTGCTGGCAACATATAAAGGAAGCAATGGTAAGAGAAGACCTTGGAAACAAAGAGGAATTTCACGCTAATTCCTGGAGCCCTGAGTCACATTTTCTTATTGCATGAAATAGATTTGAAAAATCTCTTTTACAACGTACAGCTAATTAATTGATTTGTAACATTAAGAAGGCAGTTTTTGCTGTTATGTGCACAGTCAGACATGAATGAAAGCAAACCACCATTGTACTATGGCTTTGAACCTACAATAAACATGCGAGATGTATCAGAAAAATGACAGTCATCAATGTTTTGTATATAGATGCATCATGAGCTATTAGAAAGAGAACACACAAGTTTTAAATGTGTTCTTTTTCAAAAGATATTAATTTTTTGGGGGGGCAATAACCAATTGAACTTTTCCCATAATATTGATTCTCCTGTTGCTTAAGGTTTTTGATTGAAGATCAGTTATAATCTATGATTGATATGCCACTAATGTAAATTACCAGAAATTCAGTTACATGGATCATATTTCTTTCAGTGCAGATGGAAGGCTTATTAATAAAGCTAACAACTGGCTTTCAAAGAGATGAAATACTTATAGAACAAAAGCTAAGCTAACTGGAATCATGTTCTTTGTTTTCATAATGAATTATTGTGCAGAGACTATGGTAATATTATTGTGATTCTCCTAATGTTGTACACTAGCTCATCACAGGCTAAGCCCCAGCAAGAACTCCACAAAATGGCCATGACCTATGCCAACCGTAAGACTGGAGTAGGTGTCTTGTCTTGAAAGAAAGCCTAAGATTTTTGTGATGTCAGAGACCCAAAAGCTCAAACTAGTATTTTCTTTTCAAGATTGGCTTAAGCCCCCTCCTTCGTGAGTTGCATGTGGAGGAAATCTGCCTCTGCTCAACTTCCTAAGCCAAGATAGTTGGAGTGGTGAAAATGAGGTTTCTGTCATGGGCTGTCAAATCTTCTTGATAATAAGGAAAATGCTTGAAAAAGGCAGTTTGCATAGATTACATATTATTGCTTACCACTTGAAAGTGGTGATTATATTAAGATATAGATGTGCTATTTGTCAGTCCTTTGCAGTTTTTGTTTTAATTCAGTTTTAGTCACAAGTATACCAAACTGGTTGAAAAAAATTCTTGTTATTCTAAATTGCATAACGTTGTTAGAAAGAGTTCTGAGTGAGTTCTCAGTTATCTCTTGTTTGTTGATTGAATGGTGTTGTGTCTAAAACTTGCCACTGAATTAGCATCCAGACTTAAGGACATAAAGAATATTTTCTTACAGCTTTAGTCTGTGGACACAGATGGGCTGTGCCTTCATTCAATGACTGCATCGCATGCTTTGATTATAAGATGTCACATGTCATTCATAGCATCAAGTTACAATTTAATATAGTTTTTATATACATGTGCAGTGTTGTTAAATGTTCAAATGTTACAATCCACTCTTCTGTTAAATTTAAGAACTTTATTCTAAATTTGTTCTGTAACTAGTATCAATGGCATCAAATAATTGTTAATAGGGTGTCTGGTTTTTATTCTAATTTTCCTCTAAGTTACCAAGTTATTTATGTTTCAACAGTCAGATGATCAAATAAATAGAGTGATTAAACAAATTCCACTGTTTTGTTATTAAAACTTCAAGCTTATATTCTCTCTTACATATGCAATGAAAAACATTGTTGGGTTTTCAAGTCTTTTTTCATCAGTTATTATAATATATGGCTTTGTATAGAATATATTCTGATGCCATCTAATTTGCTTGTTGTCTAAAATGGGCTTGCTAATTTGGCTAATACTGATAACTCAAAGCCAAGTTCAGCCAAAGACAACTGATTCAATTTAGTTCTTGATGTTTATGTTTGAAATTGAACATCAAAGTTATATCTGAAGCAAGACTGCTGTTATTTAGATAACAGTTTTTTTTGTTTGCTAAGCTTGACAGTGTGAGAGAGTAGTCAACAAAGGAAGACTGTTGTTAAGGGACTGCCAGTTTAGATTATTTGAACAGCAGTCATTTTCACATCAAGTGAATTAGCTTCATCACACTGTGATATTACCAATATTTGGTCTTGGGTCAGGTTTGCTGAAAAGGTGAGAAATTTGCTGAATGCATTTGCTATTTCGTCCGCTTGTGTTTTGCAATATTACTCTGGTTGCATCACTGATTTTATGGGGTACAGTATGTTCATTTACATAACCAAGACAAGTTATAAAATAATTCAGCTACTACAGCCACACATACTCTCATTGGTGGATATGTGTTTTTAGATGAAAGTATGTAAACATGGTTGTGATGTTTCAGATTCTCCCAACCCTCTTTGTATTTAGACGAGGCTATGAAAATGGAAAAAGTGCTCTATTGCTTAATTTCACTGTATATGAATTCACAGAGCATCAGTCCATAGTGAGATTGCTTTATTATAAAATGACTATTTTGAAATACAGTCCAACCCTTTTTAACAACCACCCTCGGGGAAATGGATAGTGGCCGCTTAAAAGGGGTTGGGCATTTAATAGCGAAGCCCCATACTCATATAGGAAAGAAAAGAAAACCCATGAGTTGGTAATTCCCATGATGATCATGGCTAGTGGTATTGCTCGTGGGCGGGTACCCACGATGGCAACGGCAATGACAGCAACGACGGTGGAGTCGCGCAAGATGGCGGCCATACTCCAAATAATAGGTTGATAGAGACATGCAGCCTTGGTTCAAATCAAGTTACCTGCTGACCAGTATCATGTGATTATATCGCAAGCTCAAGTTTATAGCTCATCGAGGTCACGTGCTTTATTAAAGTTGACTGCTGACAAAGTACTGGTTTTCAATTGGATCGCAGGCTCATGTCACGGGCTCATGGTTAATTTGTCGAAAACAAAGCCGGGTTTAAAATCCAGGTTTAAAAGCACACCAAATTATAACTGTTCCTTCTCTAGAAATGTTTTTTGTTTACAGCTTAAGGTGAGAAAACCTCACTGCAAAGTTACAAAACTCAAATCTAAATTCAACCTTATCCTGGGTTAGCCTAATCTGGCTACAGGAGCTCCGTTTTTAGGTTGACCTAAATCTATATGTTAGAGGTTAAAACAATAGAAAAGCACTCATCGGGACTTTGATTAATAATGGCTGACTAATAACCGGGTGGCTGTTTAAAAGGGGTTTAACTATGCATACTATAAATTGATAAGAACACAGACTGCAAGATACAGAGATTGACGATACACCAGCATTATAAATTTCTCTCAATAGAAATGCAAACTATGATGTCTCATAAAGAGGTTTTAAGGTCAGCAGGGCTTACCTTGAGACCAGTATTACCTTATAAATGTATGTGATCGCCAAAGCAATGTATTCATCAAGAGGTATACTGATGAACAAACTTTCAACATCAAAAGAAACCATAAACTTCCCAGAGGTTTTCTAAAATCGGCCAGACTAAGTTAAGACAACTAATTAAGCGTTAATGTAAAGCTGATGTAGATGTTAAGCTGGTGTTTAGTATGTTTAAACTTAGAAACATGTTTAGCGTGAAAGATTCAGTACCGCAAGGTCTACGTTCTCGTGTCGTTTATACATTTTCGTGTCCTGGCTGTAATGCCGGCTACATTGGCGAGACCACTCGCCACCTTTGTACACGTGTTCGTGAGCACCTCCTTTCAGACAAGTCTTCGCATGTTTACAGGCACCTGCAGTCATCTAGGGCCTGTCATTACTCTTGTAATACAGAGTGTTTCACGATCTTAGACTCTGCCGCCTCAAAATTCCAAATCAAGATCAAAGAGGCATTGCACACTAAGTGGGAAAATCCCTTTCTCAATCAGCAGTTGAGGCCTCTAGATTTGTCTCTTTCCTTTTAATTATGTTGTTCCTTTTGTCTTTTGTTTTATTTTAATTTATTTTATTGTTATGCGCGCGCTATTTTCGTTTTCGCATGTTTTGTATTTCATATTCAAATTGTAACGCAAGTTTTGACGTGTAATTTTGTAACGTACCTTAATATAAATTCAAATGTACAACGGTACCATTAAAAGCTCATTTGCAACTGAAGATGACATGAGAATGTCAAAACATGTTTTGTTAATTTAGAAATGTCGTATCTCTATTGAGAGTTATCGTCACTCTGCTGTCTTTATGTCCATTATAAATTTAGCATTATTAAGTTGAAGTTGATTAATAGCTAGGTGAGTGATTATAACACATGGTTTTGTTGTTGTTTTTCATCTGTCAAGTTCTTTAGTATTTTTCTTGAGTTAAACAGTGTTACTACCATTTTCGAGCTACCTGGAACAGCAAACTTTTCCGCATTGTTACATGCTCAAAACATTCAAGTTTGTCTGGTCAAACCATTGTGTTTTGAAGGGCTTTCACATCAAATTTTGACAGCTCCATCTCAAATTGGCCTCAATTGAGGCGGAGCTGTCAAAATTTGATATGTAAGCCCTTCAAAACACAATGGTTTGACCAGACAAACTTGAACGTTTTAAGCATGTAACAATGTGGAAAAAAGTTTGCCATTCACGGTAGCTCAAAAATGGTAGTATAATACTGTAAGTTGTTTGTATCCAGACTGCTGGAGGTGAATTGCTAAACACACTTTAGAGGTTTTGTCCCGTTACCTCCTTTTTTGTGGGTGTGCCACTATGTGTTGTATGTACTGTAGCAGTAACAGCTTTATACTTGAGGCTGGAATCATTTTCAGAGTTGCTCATTACTACAGTTTAACCTCTCCATAAACAGCCACCTTGGCGACAGGAAACTGGTCATGGTAGAGAACTGGCCCTTACAGTGGGATGCAACTTTTTTCTTTCTTTTTTAAAAAACAAATGCTTATTACAGCACATCATATGCAATCAAGGTAAAATTAATATATCAATAAAACAGAAACAAAGACCAATTTTCTGTGGTGCCAATCATGTTTTGTGACTTTTTCCAATAAGAAAGGGGTTTTTATATACACCTTTTGTTATTTGTTGATTAACTGGCCATTGTTGAGAGGTTATTAATTTTTGGCAGTTGGGAAATGCTGTAGGGACTGTTTTTGTTGTTGGGACCTTCTGCCGTGACATAAAAAAGTGACTGTTGCAGACAGGTGGGCATTGTGGAGAGGTGGCTATTAATGGTGGTTCAGCTGTCAAACAACTTATCAGGGCTGCTGATTTTCTGCAATTTCCCAGACTCGTCCTAAAATTGCAACAAATTCATGGTTCATGAAAAATTGCAAAATAATTGTACAAAATCGCTCAAAGAAAAAAGAGGAAATTTTCGCTTTACTTTAAGTTCTTTGACAGTTAACATTTAAACGTTATTTCAAAGTGTTCTATTGTCTACCTTCTGTTGTAACTACTTTTACCTATTGTAAGTGTTCATACAACAAATGAAGAAACAGACATTTCTGTGTGTAGTTTATTTACATGTCAGGACCTGGTACTAGCTTTCAGTGTTGCATTATTGTTCATTGAAAATTTCATCATACATGAATGTATTTTCCATGAAGTATTAGCATGAGCTGCTGGATATAGTCGCTTTCAAAATGTAGTTCTTCTCATTTAACTTGAAACGCATCCTCATGGATAAGTTTGTTGTTAAATCATGAAGTGCTTCTTCACAGGAGAAAAGTGGTTGTACTTTCCTGTAGCATTTCATATTTACAAGATTATTAATATTTAAGAAATAGAAAACATGTAACATGTTTCTATTGAGTTATAAGGCTGAGACACACGATGCGACAAATCGCTGCATCACATTGCCGCTACAGGTTGCTGCAACAAATCGCCTCATGTGACGTGAAAATCATTGTCGCTGCGACAGAATTTTGTTGCTGCGATCTGTGGCACGAATTGAAACTGGTTTGAATTTGTGGGACATATCGCAGGGACAAAATAAGCGCAAGTGACTTGTCGCAGCAGCAGTGCAGATGAGGCGACTTGTTGCCGCGAAGTGTCGCCGCGATTTGTCACATTATGTGTCTCGGCCTGCAGAGTTGTAGAAAAGCAAGTGAATGTTTGGGAGAACAAGAAATGCTAATGGGAACAGGAGCCATAGGCGAGTGTCTCCAGTACTTTTGCGAGTTCTCCCATACTTTCACGCATGTTTTTTCTTAGGACTGTTATGATAAATAATCATTATGATAGTTTTTAATACTTAATTGGCTGAGTTGGGCATCTCCAATCTCAATATTTTAAAATGAGCCAACAGATAATCTATTTATGATTCTTTTATCATTCGTTTAACATGCTAAAAAAAGTGGGTTGCACTCCTGTGAGACCGCATAAAACAAGGTTAAATTAGCTAACAATAATTTGCTGCATAATAGACCTTTCTTGCTGCATAATGTTCCTGGACAAATTTTGTAGAACTTTCTAAAAATTCTTGCAGAATGTCAGAAGCCCTGCCTTATGTGCACTTGTTTGATAGTATTTGAAGGTTACACTGAATAGTGTGAAAATAATTTACTCTTGTATAATTTACAGTTGTACAAGGCTGAGGAGGGTTCAGGACTTATTAAAGTGCGATGATAATCCACTAAATGGTATCCTTTGTATCCTTGGTAAGTCTTTATACTTGTACCAAACTTAGTATGTTGATGCACTTAAATCCTGTTTGTTTTTTATGGTAAGAGTTGGTCACTTGCATTTTGTCAGTCAAGCACAAAAGAAAATAACAATGTTATGATAAATAATCATTATGATAGTTTTTAATACTTAATACTTAATTGGCTGAGTTGGGCATCTCCAATCTCAATATTTTAAAATGAGCCAACAGATAATCTATTTATGATTCTTTTATCATTCGTTTAACATGCTAAAATAAAATAACAATGTCAATTGTAGTTAGTATTAAAAAGCCATTCATGAGACTTATCAACTTCTGGGCTGGGTCGTTCAAAGCTCAATTAAGCAAACCCAGGATTAGCGGCAATTTTGATTTGAGTTTTTTCAGTGCGGTTTTCGGTTTATATTGCTTACCCTTCAGTTTTGAGTTTGAATAATTTCTAACTACCTGAGTGTCTCACCTCTCTTCTGATGTATCACAATGGTTTCTTAAGGAAATAATCACTTTGTTATAAAGTCAAGTTCACTGCTTCTTTAATAATCATCAAAGCAAGGGTATATTGCAATAAACTTGGAAGAAAATATTCTTTTTATAGTTTTGTTGAGAAATACTTGATCTTTATTGATTAATATATTTTACTTTTTATGCAGGTATTGATGGCAGGTAAGAAGACTTACGCCAGAAACACAAGTTAACAGTAAGACAATTGATACTACAAAAATTAAAGATTTAGTGAACTTGTGTCAACTCTAGATACTGCTACATTTTCATGCTTGTAGTTATATGTTATGTGCATCTGAGAAATACGGTAAGACATAAAATTAATAACTGAGGCAATGTGCTTCATGATTTTTTTTATTCTCATAATCTGTCCGCTTGCCAACATATATTAATTTTGTATTGATACAGTTATGAGAACATTAAATTTTGTGCAGTATCTGGATTTCTTGTTACTGTTTCAGGTACAATGGTGGAACAAAACAGCTGCTCAATTACTTACTTTTTGACTTTTGTGAACTTACACCAGGAGATTTTAGGTGAGAATAATTAATTGTACATGTAAAAGGGCTTCACTCTGTCGTTAAATTAAGTGCAGTGTTACTGATATTATCCAAATCTGAAAAAGCTGTCCAGCCCAATAAGTTAACTTAAATAAGGTGACTTGGTAACATGCTATAATATATAAATGTGCATTAACTCAGCTAGGTTGGAATGGACCGAAAAATATTAATTTTGGCTGATCTCAATTTTTTGTGAATCTTGCTGTACTTACTGTGGTCAATAGTTATTTATGATCTCGTCAGCTACGTGTCGCAAAGCTAGGTTGTCACAAAGTTCTAGGTTGTCACCAAGTAGGTGGCTTTGTATGTTGGAGTTGGTGGCCCTGTAAGTAACTAGCCACAAAGCAGTTGACTTTTTTCCCTGGTGGCTGGCTACTTTGGACAATCCTGGTGTTTACTCATCTACCACTCCCACAAAGTCAGTGAATATGTAATTAGTTTCTCCTTTGCTTGTATTTCAGTGGAAGTAGAATTACAGAAGAGGAACTTGAAGGTACAGACAAACAGTCTTTATATGCAAACAAATGTCGTTATCTATGCTAGTTGTACGCAATTTCTCACAAGATTGTTTTTTTGCTAAAGCGTGTTTCTTACTAAAGAGATAGTTATACCTATTTAGAGCCTATATGAGGTAAAAAAGAAGGGGCTAAGGGAAGATTTTAGATTTCCCGAGTGGTCCTTAGCATATAATTATTTTGAAAAGCAGTGTTCCCAGATGACATGGCATGTCAATGCAGCAACTTTTATGTAAAATGCTTCATGAAGTTGATTCTTTTACTTAGATACTTTTTCCCTTTGTTTCCAGATGTTGTGGTTATTGTGAAGGCAGAAAGAGTCCATGTATACTGCAATCCTATCAACTATCCTTTCCTGCTTCCATACATTGCACACTGGAGAAATCTACACATACATTGTTTGAATAAGGAAGAGGTAAACACAAATTAATTAGTTATAATGATTTATTATTGTAATTGAGGCAAGTGACTGTCAGTTCTTTACCTTGCTGGATAGAGAATAGCTGGTACATTCAAAATCCCCTTGTTCATGTTTACTGAATGTGATTTATACAATTGCCATACCGAAAGGTCTTGATAGTAGCAAACATACGGGGCTGTGATTAAAGTTTGAGTCATATGTAGCCTTACATTTCTCCGCACCTGTAGCAAACTTGTTACTTTGTGGTTGAATCCTATAAACAACAAGCAATTTCACCCATAGCATTAAGAATCATACTCAGCCATAACAGTTGCCACAGGTTACCACCCTTAATGACAAACAACATAACAGTCCTTGCGGCTGACTTAAATAGAATGTTCTGTTGAAACATGAAGATTCTGTTGAAATATCTTTGCTACTATCCAGGCCTTTTGGCAATATCATAGCACAGAGGTATGAACACATCAAAATTGTCAGACCCAAAATGTCCCATCGGAGACTTTGTCTATTAATTTGTCCTGACATCCTGTGACCTGTGACCATTGTGACTCCCTTATCGATTTTAGACACAACATGGATTTTATTCAGTATTTAGAATGTGAATAATGCAGAACAGAACATGAGTCAGATCAATTTTTACTTTGCCTTCTTTTATTGATTTTAAGTATGAAGATGATGAGGAGAAGGCTGAAGAATTCAAGATCATTAGTTTCATCTCCATGGTGGATGGCTGCCAACATCTTGGTGTACCATATGGAGGTGAGTAGAGCAGGCATGGTTTGGTAAACAGGTACAGCTGTTAGTGGTATGTTCTAATCTCTACAGTGTACAGTATATATTGTGTGATTTTACATATGCATGTTTATTCCAGCCTGTTATCCAATGTGAAAATAGTAGTCAACAAACATGTATTTACCATAAACAGATGTGGCTGCATTGCTCTGTACTTGAAATTAAGAATGCTTGCTCTTTAGAATCAATTTGCATTCTCCCCTTTGAATTGAGGTTTGTTCAGGAAGTTGTGGGGTCAAAGTAATGAAAATAAGCTGAAGAGGTAATCCCATGAAACCTTGTTATAAGCTACATTGCAGGGTAGCCTTACACAGTTTAACCTGGGAATTGGTAATCTGGGAAGTTAGGACTGGAGTACATGGAAGAAAAAAGAACCCTGTCTGTTTAAGAGGAATTGTTTGTAACTTGAACTAGAACATTTGACAAAATCACTACCTAAACTGTAAGTAGAATGAAGTACTAATGAGCAAAACATCTGTTGAAATCACAAACTTGCTATACCAGTTAACCTCAATCTGATAAATAGCTTAGTGTAATGACCTCTATGTGTTCTTCACTTAGTACAGTCAGGTTATTTACGTGACGTTTTCTATTGACATGTATCAGTCCCTAGTCCAGGTAATCAGCAGCAGCCTCCTTTTGATCCATTTGTACTGGAGAAGTGGCCACTAGTTCAAGCATTTGCCCTGGAGGGCTTTGGAGGGTAACGATTTTCTTTTGCCCACTGAAATAAAAACCAACACTTTGAATGTAGGATGATAATAAATCGAACTGGCCATGTTTCTGTAATTGTATACAATAGCTACCCATGTATACAATATCTAGCATACTAATAGTCTGTTCGAGCTAATTGCTAGTTGGGGAGCAGTGCAAAAATATAAGTGATGTGCTTGGGGTGAGGAGCAAAAGAATGCCTGTGAGCATATTGAACAAAATCGTCTTCAATTCTACCAGATTCTGGTAAGCCATCTAATTGGTCCATTTTTACACTCTAGTCCACACTTGAGAGTTTTGTACAGGTAGAACTGTGGAAGTACTTATAAGAACTGGTTGATCAAGTGTACTGTTCTTGTGTTTGTCAGGAGGTGTATCTTGAAGAAGCATGTTTTAGCTTAGATGTAATCCATATTTACCATTAAAAAATCACAGATTTCTCTCTACAGTGGAGGATTTTTCACCATGCATCATAAGGTAAGAGGAGGCATCAAATAGCACATTTTGTACTTTCATTTACGCATCACATTTTATTATTATTATTATTCACATTTTTAAGATTGGTTATTTAAACCAAACAGACATGTGTACTGGCACCTTTAGCAATGCTTTGTGCAGACTGATATACTTGCTGTTAATTTCCCTGAATTCTGTTATTTAATTAAGACATTAACCCTGTTCTGATCTGTAAGCACTTATAACCTCTTGATTTTTGACCCTACGTGTAGATATTCATTAAAAAGGTCTTAAAGGGACACAGTCAGCTTTGTGACTGCGCTGGCCTGGACACTATTTTTTCTCACTTTGAAAAAAGTTTACCTCAACCTGAAATCAAAGTTCATCTAGAAATCCGCTTCATTTTTCTCAATGTTTTGCTTGATTTTCAATAGTTTACTGAAAAACCTGTTTTTGAGTGTCCTTTTGCTTATCCTATGATATTACTTTTACCATATCTGGTTAAAAACAGTATTTATTGCCTCTCTGGTATATGGAAATTAGCTATG
>CM042747.1:42033738-42041238 GCA_022496165.2 Catalaphyllia jardinei | reverse complement strand
CATTGTTACACGAAGTGGAGAGAGTAAATTAATATATAAATGTAATTTTTTGTTTTCTCTCTCTTTAGAAGTGTCCTTCTCCAAGACAACAGACCTCTCTGCGCTGTGAAAAGAGTAAGCCAACTAGTTAATAGGTTTTACTAATTGATTGTTGTCCATAGGAAGGCACAGTTGACCATCATGTCAGAGAATACCCTTGCTAGCGTTTGTTTCAGTTTTCCAACTGTAGTTGGTGCGGGAACAGGGATAGGCAGAGATGAGAGCAATCACCTCCCACCAGTGTGGCCTGCATTTGATTCCAGCCCAGTGTCATATATGGGTTGAGCTTGTTGTTGATTCTCGTCTTACTTCAAGGGTTTTTCTCTGGGTTCTCCAGAGTTCCTTCCTCCGCAAAACCCAGCATCTTCAAATTCCAGTTCACCAAGAACAGAGGAGCTGCATGAAAACTGGTTGAGACTGATGTGGCTTCCTCTTTAAATAATTATTGTGATTTCCTTTTTTAAATTTTATTTATTTGTTTGTTTGTTTATTTTTTTAATTTAATTATTTTGATTGATAAAGGTCGAGTGACTGGTTTCATTTTCAGGTGTGCTTGTATTTGTATGATGTACCAAGTGTGGAACATCCTGGGCAGATTTTAGGTTCAGTAATGTTTGGTGAATCATTCCTAGACTCTGCAATCAAGACACTTGTTCCAGGTACCTATCACCTGTTGGTTTTACTTTGTCTCAGATGCAGAACTATCAATAAACAGATGTCTTGCTAATTTTGACTCCATGATTTGCAGACAGTTCAAGTGTATGGAACAGCTCATTTGTATTCCTGACGGAAAACATCCCTAGATTTGTTTCATGGAAGGTAAAGTAGCATGGTCTATTGGTCATTAATTTTGTGGTCATTTAATTGAGATGTTTATGAGGATAACAATTTTTTTCTTTTCTCGGCTTTCAGGGACATGGCATTGAAAGACAAGTATCTGAAGAGATGGAGTCTTTTGCCAAGGTATAACATTCCTGTACATAAATCTTTGTAACTAGACTTTGTGGCTGGTTGTACACTTTTGCAAAGCTCTTTGTTTCTTTATGGGAAAGGCCATGTCCTGGATTTTGCCAGTTTAGGGGAAGGGAAAAATACATGAAACAAGAATTGCGTATTTTCTCATGGACAATGTCGACAATCTCAGAAGATTAACCACTTGCGTATTAAGTTGTGAATTCTTTGTATGGTTTCCTTGCAAAGCGTACCTCGGCCATTGAGTACACTTAACCTTTTACTTTTTTTCTGTTATGCAGTCCAAGGTCGACAGTGAAGTGTTGGGAAAACAACTGCTCTGTGGCAATCAAGTGTTTATGTCAAGTTTATTCAACAGATGGGAGGCAGGTTAGCTATGTGAATATGTTAACAGTACGTTTGATTGAAACGACTCAAATGGCTAACATTAGAAAAAAGGACAACTTTATCATCACTCACTGAATGCTACAAGACAATAAATGGACTGAATTGTTTGAATCCACGTGAATTCTTCAGTTTTGCGGACAAATATAGACCGCTGAGATCCGACCATCGCTTCAAGCTTAAGACGAAATCTGCTAAGTTAAATTGCTATAAACACTCTTTCTTTCTTCGCATTGTTAATTTATGGAACAATTTAAGAAAAGAGACCGCTGAAGCAAAAGACTTAAGGTCTTTTAGAAATAAGCTAATTAATGAATTTTCTTAAAACACTATTTATATTAATTACTATTTTGAACTTTTATTATACAAGTATATTCAATTAATTGTGAATAAACTATTATTGTATTGTTAACTGGTAAGGCCGGAGACAATCCAAGGAGAAAGCTAATTAGTTGTTAACAGTTGTCATTCGGTTTATGACAAATTTATTGTACATATTTTTCTATTTTACTTTACCTGGAAAGAAATTCTCAGTGAGAGTATTTTTCTTTACTATATCTCTACTATATCTGGTTAGTGCACGCTGTGATTGGCCGATTTAACTGGACGTACTCTCCTGTACGGCCCGCTAAAATAGGAATCTGTTTTTGATGCGAAACTGTTTTGTGATTTATCGGCAAGTGTTCTTAACTTTTATAGCAAGTAAAAGTTTAAAACTTTCTTTTACTCTAAATTGTTTATTAAAGCGTGCTGATGACTTAAAAACGATTTCAAATTGACTTGTTTTGCTTTCGACGTGCGTCAGAAATTTGCAGCCGTTCCACGTGAATAGAAATAGTTTCCAAACCCGTCAGGCACACAGTAGAGATAAAATAAATATCTTACTAACGTTCGTACTGTAAGTTACAGATCCCCGATTTTTCCCCTTTGAGTAATAGCCCGCGCGCTTCGCACCTGGGCCATAAATCGAAAGGGAAAGGGAAATCAACTCGTTCTGTAACTTACAGTTCGGCCCTCGAACTTGGTTAGTAAGAGGTATTTATTAGATCGGGACGACTAATTTTGGCTTATGGCTTTTTGTAAGGTAACAGACTTAAGACTTGTTGAAGTTCTGATTAAACTGAAGTTGGATAGCAATTGTGAACTACAAGTAGTGATGTTGTTGTCTTTCAGGGTCTCTGTACATATATGAGCAAGGTTTTCTGTTCATTCATCCCAGAGTTGGTCCTATTCTTCTGCCGACTTCCAGTCTTCCTAAAGTGCAGTTTTATGACAAGGTATCTGTGCAATGAATTTGCAGTTTTCTTTAGTCTGTTTCTCTGAAATTTAAGTTGACATTATTATTGTAACGTGGTGTGAAAACGATTTCAGTGTCTCGTTTAAATATTTGACGGAATTCATTCAAAGTTGACGTACACGTAAAGAACATTTCGTATTGTAGCTCGTAGCCTGACGCTTATTTCAATATTACTTGGTTTCGTGGAAATGAGCCGTGGAATATTAAGAATAGCTTTCAATAAATAAAAAACAACAACTACATGAAACGATGTTTCTCGCCTATTAGACGACATTCATATAGTGTAAGAATAACGACATTATAATCTCTTGTCATTGCTATAGGGTTCCACCAGTTCTATAGCACTTCTGGTCCTCACATTTCATACTACCATTGAAGATAATCTGCCTTGCTACCTCACAAGGAAACATGGCTGCTTGGTTTTGGCTCTCACACCACGCTCAAGGATCTACAGACAATTTTACTCTGATGTGATGCATCTGTGGAAAGAAAATCAACTGCCTAACTTTCCACAGTTTGAAACTTTAGTTGGTAAGGAGTGCAACTTGGCGAATGAAGGTCACGGGTTATGAATATCAGTGTGTCTTACACCTTGTCAGGGGTAAAACTTAGTCAGAGGTCGTTCCAGTGTTTTCCTTCGAAAGTGGTCTTACATGTCAGTGATGGCAGGATCTGTGTTGTATTATTGCCTCGTATTAGCTTGTTTACAGTAATGTTTATATTGCATGTTTCTTTCCAATGAAACTTTACTATTTGTTATTCATTTTCAGAATTACCGGCTGATTTAAAAGAACAGTAAGTACTGCATTTTTTTTATCAACCAATTGACTCCCGTGTCTCTCGTAACCACCCGTGACAAGCCTTCAGTGACCTTTGTTCCACTTCTGACGTCATCACCATTGACCAAAATTGGCATCATGTATGTTCAACTTCTGGAGTTCCATTGATAGCCAGATCAGAATGATCGGCTCAATGAAGCCTGAAATATGCACGAAAATGCTCAGAAATTTGAGTGAAAAACTTAGAGAAATATTTCCTTCCGCTACACCTGGCTACTCAGTGTCATTGGAAAAATTGGCCTGTCTCGATGATGCTTTCTCTGAACTTTTTAAAACGGGAAGCAAGCCGAGTAGCAGGTCAATCACTTCAGCAAAGTGCTAAGAATAGAAGAAATAGGAAAGGCAAAAAAGATTTCTGCGGATGCCCGAGCAAAAATGTCGTAAAACGCGACGCGTTAGTAGACGCGTTGAGTAGATTGGAGCTAATTTGGCTCATATCCAGCCTGAAAATCTCCATAATATCCAAAAATGCGTTTTTGGCAAAAAGCTGTGGGAGGCAATGGATGGACATCTATGAACCAATCTCTGACTAGTCTTGGAATTCTCCTGGAATTGTCCATATTTTGACTTCTTTCAGGTATTTGCTTTTACAACATCAGTTAAAGCTTCATAGTACAGCAGATATTGACGTCTTGTCGCCCGATCTGACGAGGCAAGTGCAGCTTCGTTTCTTCATTGCTATTGTTGTAGCGCTCGGTCATACTTTGTCCTTTAGCCATCTAAATACCTTACTTTGGTGTTCATTTTGCAGCTTCTTGAGTCACTGCTCTGTGAGTAGTTCATTAGGTGATAAGCCCGTGAAATGCGACGATCTTCCAATACTTCTAGGCAGCAGCCGCGCAAGCGAACAAAAACAGTCTCAGGATTTTGAGGTAAACAAAGAACTAGTGTAATACACCAGTTTTCAACGATTATAAACTCGCTTCACATTCCTTGGTTGTCAGTGAAGTCATGCTGCAGAGTACATGCGTCATCTACATGCGTCATCTACATGCGTCATCACGCTTTGCTGGGAATAATAACAATAATAGTAATAATAATAACAATAACAATAACAGTAACACAGATTCCAATAATTAAGAGGTTCTTCTGTAAAAAACACTAATCTAATCTATACAGTAACTAATTAAAAATATAATAACGATAATAAAATTAATCAATGTAACTTATCAAGAAATATTAAAATATACAGTAATGATTATGTGAATTCAAGACTGATACTTAGCAAACAAATGTTTCTTAGCACTGCGGCAAAAACACTATGATCTAAAATGTTTCTTGTTGCTATTGGAGGTCTATTGAACAGCGTTGCCGCCGAGTGCTGGAAAGTTCATCTTCGAAAAACAGCAACTATCTAATAGTAGTCATGTGACTGACAGTAACGATCCACTCCAAAACGAGTTTCTTTGTGGCCGATTATTGTTGTATATCCTGATTGACTGATTTAGAATTTTGGTAGATTTGTCAAGACTTTAACTATGCCGTTGTAAACAGAACGTAACTTGGTCTATATCTTTTTCTGACACCTGTTAAATAAATTTTTGTGAGAGTTAAAATTAAATTGAATTGAATTTTAAGTAACGATAGCCTAAGAGCAGGATACAGCCGATAGTTGCGACCCCACTAATTTGCTAAAATAGAAAGTAAATTCTACTTACGTAAGTACGTTTGGAGTTCTGTAGGAAGAACGATTTCCATGATGTGCGTTTTTTTAGAATGATGTTTGTTTTGATTGATTTATAGTTGTTATTAACGATACTGACTGGTGTACCCGGCAGTGGTAAAGACTCGCTGTGTTCAGCTCTTGTGGCACTGGCCAAGGAAAACAGCAAGTAAGTTTTAACACTCCTTTGAATGACTTGCGATATTTTGTATTTGACTTGGTAGTGAACTATCATTACTAGCTAATCTTGTTGTTTATTGACAGATGGATAATTCTAAAGAGACCTGTAACGAATTCAGATCCTTTTGATCCTAAAGGTGTGTTACCTTTCTTAGTTTGTAGCTAAGTAACGCCTTCCGTTTCCTCGTAATGTCTCGCTTTTGGAACGCAGCATCGACCCCAACAGTGTTGTGGGTAGATAAGTGACAACGAGAGATGAATGTTCAACAAATCTTGGTCTGAAATCTTTAAAGAAGCCGTACATTAATATATAGATTTAGGCCAGCCTTAAAGCGTAGTTCCTGGGCCAGGTTGATCAGAGCGCGATTAAGCTAACTCAGGAAAAGGTAGAATTTTGATTTGAGTGTTGTAACTTGAGGTGAGGTTATATTGTTTGGCTTCCTGTTTTGAGTTTTAATGATCACCATATGCACACAACAAAGCAGAAAAAAACATTTGTATAGGAGAAAAAGCGCTAATTTGGTTAACTTTAAAACCTGGGTTAGCGTTAACCGGCATCCGAACAATCCTGCCCTGTTTTCCCACAGGCGTCCCAAACTCACGATTTGAGGAATCGATAAAATATTAATGATTTATGTAGCGTATCGAGTGAGACGTGACTGACCTAAGTGCGCGGTGTTGTTACACATTGGGCCGTTGAGAATTTGAGCGCTCTACAAGGCATTGTATGGAATTTATAATAACGAAGGATAAAATCGCGCAATGAAATAAAATGTTACTTTTTTGAATGAAATTAAGTGAATAAACTCACTTTGCCTGATTTCTGTTGTCCATTTGGCCTATTTCGTCGTTTTTGGGAGGTTTTCAGGTGTTTGTCGTAACTTTCTATAGACGAAGTCAAGGCTGGACACTGCTGTTTCGAAAGACCTGAACAGCGAGGCCGTTTTTTCGCCGAAATTCGACTCCGCTGCTCGATTTTTCCCTACAACGCAAAGAAGGATAGTCCATTGGTCCCCTTTTCCGGTCGGCTTGGAAAAGTCTTAAAAACTTTCCGCTCCAATTCGAACGATTTTTGCTTCACTGCCTTCATTGCCTTGTAGAGCGCTCAAATTCTCAACGGCCCAATGTGGAGCAAACACGACGTACTTAAGTCAGTCACGTCTCACTCGATACGCGTACATAAATCGTTAATATTTGATCGATTCCTCGAATCGTGAGTTTGGGACGCCTGTGGTTTTCCACAAGTTAACCTGACATGAGCCCGCGATGTGAACGAAATCCAGCATCTGGTCAGCGGTCGACTTAAAAAAACACGTGACCTTGATGAGCTCTAAACCGGAGCCCGCGATATGGTCTCTTTCTGTTCAGATCAAAATTTGAGAACTTTCCTCTTAATTCGATTTTCTGAAAGCTCGTTCCCTTGTGAAGGATAATATGTCATTTTGAGCGGATGCTTTGTGTCAGTCTTGCAGGAATCCCTGACCAACACCTTGTCAAGTCAGAGGCGTCTACATGCAAGGTTGTCCGCAAGTGGCAAAAGACTGCGTGTTATTGTAGTAACACCAGGGTATGGTAGCATCCATGATCACTGCTCAGAGTTCACCATTTAGCCGTTCTCAGCTCTTGTAGTAATGTGATTGTTGTTTCACTTTGTTATAAGGTTTACTGATGTGGCAGATGTAGTGCAGGCCATAATGACTCATCCTGATCCAGAAGTCACCAAGTGTCTCAGGATAGGAGCTGTAACATGTTGTATAGACCCGCTTAATACCTTCATGGAAAACAGGTGCGGCTACAATACGACACTGAAACGGATCATAATGCAAAAGACTTGCCATTACGGTTAGAAAATATCAAAGTTTTTCGGTCAGATTGTCATCGATTTTTAATCTTATCAACAAAACCGCATCCACATTCAACTTTCCTGGTGAGATTTTGGAGCAAAAGTGTCCCCGGATGCTTCAGAATTACTTTATCCACATCGTCGACAAGGCAGATGATATGAATGAAAACAAATATCGTCGATACTTGGGGCATTGTCTTCATATGTACGTTTAGAGCAGTGAATCAGGAAGACTTTCAAACTGGTTTGTTCTTCTCAACAGAATGACCCTGCCCAAACTACT
>CM042747.1:42027305-42033338 GCA_022496165.2 Catalaphyllia jardinei | reverse complement strand
CCCAAACTACTGGAAAACTGTGCTCAAGGTTTGTAAAATTTCTCATCTTTACTAACCAATCATGTCCTCTCACCAGATACGCAAATAGTAAAAGGTAGAGGAAAAGTAAAGTGGTTTCTACCTCCGGAGCTTAAATTATCCTGGTTTATGTAGTAAGCAAGTGACTAGGAGTATATCTACTCCCACTGGATGAGATGCTAGTTCATCGCCCATCGCAGATTTAATCCCGGGAATTACATTCGCCGGTACCATTTATATGGGTGCAGAACGGCACTGTGAGAGTCAAATGCCCGCTCTATCCAAAATCCAGCGCGACACAAGCCATTAACCCTCGATATTCATGGTACAAGTGAAATTATTAGGGCAACCTGTAGCCTGTAATAGACTAAAGTCTAATCGTACAGAAACCAGAAGTTAAGCACCTCATGTAGACATTTTTCTTGTGAACAAGACATAAAACATTTAATTTTTCGTGCAAACATTTTTCTTTCCAAACAGGTTTGGTTAACAATGCTGTGTTCACGAGTTGTTTAGAGCCAAAGGTGAGAAAAGGACTAACCCGACTTGCTGATATTTTTGACAATAATTTTGCCTCAGATAGATATTTATCTTTCGTCCCACCTGAATTTTGTTGAACCTTTATTTGCAGAATGAGCAGCTGAGTTTGGTTCAGAAACTTGTGCGAGCTTGTAACCCTGATGTGGCCTTTATTCTTGCAAGAGGTGGAGAAGTCACAAGGTACTGAACACAATAATGCTGTTTGCTTTTCTCGTTTTCGTTTGCAGAAGTCCAAACAGCTACTGATTACAACTTACAGGATTCCTTTTGCTTTGTCTGACATCCTTTCGTGTCTGTGTGTCTTTTCAGGACACCTGATGTGGAGTTAATTTTGGCAGACAGTGCATTTGATGAAGACAAGATGACTCAGAAGAGGAAGTTAATGTGTCCAGGCTGGTACGTTGGGTCATAAAAAAGCAGGTTCATGGTGTCACTATTGCTGTTACTGACTTGCTGTGTCTTTTTAAAGGTCTCTGGGATTGTTTTCCTCTGGGCTTTCAGACCTGCAGGTTACCGAGGTATTGTGTAATTTTTCTTCATTTTAGTCTGTACATGGCTTGAACGCAGGAGTATCAACAGTTTGTGATCATCTAGGTCATCAGAGTGACAGTCCTAGGAAGACCTGTCAGTTTAGTTTGTGTGATTCACGTGTCGATCAACTTTTGCATAAGTTATCGTGTTAGTCTTAACAATATCGGCTCCGGCTTCTACGAAAATGAACAGTTAATGCTAAGAGAGTGACCTACTGCCAAAAGTCTTACGCCAGATTTATAGTCATTTTATTGATTTTAGTTGTAGCTCAGTTAAGCCTGAATTAATCCTTAACATATATTAACCCTCCCTTTAGATTAACGTACCATTTTATGGACCATTAAACAAGTCAAGATTTGTTACTAA
This sequence comes from Catalaphyllia jardinei, assembly GCA_022496165.2. Classification (NCBI taxonomy): domain Eukaryota; kingdom Metazoa; phylum Cnidaria; class Anthozoa; order Scleractinia; family Caryophylliidae; genus Catalaphyllia; species Catalaphyllia jardinei. Next base: position 42,031,883 of record CM042747.1, on the reverse strand, counting down.
TCTTAAAGGTAAGAAATTTATGTCAGTTTGGTGATTCAGTCAACCTATGAATACCCGATCGACTGGCCGACTGAACTGACAAAAAAGATCGGTTATTAGCGCGTCAGTGATGAATTGTAACATTCATTCATTATTTTCCCCTTGGATTTATGGCCCGCGCGCTTTGTGCTTAGGCCATAAATCGATTTGGGAGGGGGGAGGGGGAGGGGGACTCGGTCCGTAACTTACAGCACGGCCCTCGAACTAGGTTACTAAGAGGTATTTCTTTGTTGCAGCACTTCACGGATCCGTGTCATCCAATACAATACGAGAAACAGGTGAGCGACTCAATCACAAGACAAACTTATTATATTTCACTTATTTCAGTGTAGCACAATTGACTTGCATTAATTCTTATATTGTTGTATTCATGGCAGGAGCGATCCACAGTCTACAGGGCCATGTCTCTTTCTCAGGTGAGCTAACAGTCTCTTTTTTGCACAGCCGGACTGTATTAAAACTGACAGCTCAAAACTGTTTAATGTTGACAGAAGAGGCTCCGAATAAGAAGGTACACGTTCAGTGGTGCCGTCTGAATGGGGTGCTGAGAATGAATCCTGTAGATAGCGCTGCAATTCCTCGACCCCCCTCGGCGAAGGCCCGACAGAATGGCACCATAGAGGGAATCCACGAGTACTTCATTGTGTTCACGGGATTTCATCTTCAACAGCAGGCCTTGAAAGATTGGATCAAAACCTGCTGTAAACCGGTATGTTTTAAACGGAAAATGTTACTTTGATACTGACTCCCGAGCGCTGAGGAACCAAGGTCTTGTACAAATTTTGACGTCATCACTTTTCACAGCAAATAATCCCCAAATTCATCAGGACGTGAAAAGAAATACATTGCAGTTAGTAGGTTCGATTAGCCGTGCACCCGGCATTTGGCATTCCCAAGAGAAGATCAAAATTATGCAGGAATCGTAAAGAAATCCAAGACTTGCTCGAAACTTAGTCCTTGGTGTGGTATTGTGGAGACTTGAAAACACTGCTATTGTTCTTGCCCGATCGCAACGGTGAGGTTTACTAAACGATCACCATAGTGTGGGAAATGTCTGTACACGTTTGCGATAGTTAAATCAAAACTGATTAGTTTATCATATGGCTTCGCGGTACGTGTGTTTTGTCTTTTATTATTTGTCCGCAGGCACCAGTGAAATTAAAGTTGAAAGTGCGGGAGGACTTATCAGACAAAGAGATAACCGACATATGTGTGAGTAGTACCAGCTTTTCCATAGAATTCTCAGTGTATTTTTAGTCGGTGTAGTCTACTGGAAAGATCGCCGCATCTAGATGTATTGTAAAGGTTGCAAGGCACTGTAGTGTTCATTATACCTTATAATTGCTCTCTCCCGCGCAAAAATCTCGAAATCAGACCCCCGAAAAATTTGCGCTTGAAATCCTGCTGTAAAAGCCTTTTATTTCTTTAATGTCATGCAGTTTGCATGGTTATTACGCTTCATTGATCGAACTGATATTGAACATCGTATAGTGCTTCAGTTTCTTATGGTAGTGTGACATTATGTTGGCTTAAAAGATACTTGCTTAGTTTAAGGCTCGTATGGGTGTATTATTATTGTTATTATTATTATTATTATTGCTATTACTATTATTATTATTATTATTATTATTATTATTATTAACATTTAATTATTGGTGATGTCTGTTTTCCCTCAGTCTAAGCACAGATTCGACCCGTTACCTCCTGGTTGGTTTTACAATGGTTCACATTATGTCAGTCTTACAGGCGACAAAGACTACAATCATCCATGTATCCTTTTGTTCAAAAGACTTACATCCACGTCCTTTCTGTCCAGGAATAGACCATTTTACAGTTGTCGGTTTAGTGACCTGGCCACTGAATGGCAGCGAGGCTGGAGTTGACCTTGTTTTGATACAGACCACACTGCTTTTATTGTGCGAATTAAATTGTTCTTATGCTAACTAGTTTGCATTTACATGAGAAAAGCAGAATGGTCTTTATCAAAGCAAGGTCACCTCCAGCCTCGCTTGCATTCATAGCCAGGTAACTAAGCACACAACTGTAAAATGACGATACAGTACAGTGTTTATTTAAAGTCGGGGGCATAGGAAGTGGTCGCCCAGTCTCCCGAGCCAGGGGCTCGTGTTAAAAATGCTCCACTAAAAAGCACTGATAAGCACTTGAAAACTACTTCGTAAAGATAGATTCGGTATAGAGATTGGTTAAAGTAATCTACGTTTATTCCTTAACTACTTCTCAGTACTTGAAACATTTATAGAAGATTACCTGTTAGCTGTTAACAAAGACATCAAGCGTCATAACAGCCAGACGGACAGTCAACCTGTTGTTGATATTTTCACCAAGCCAAAGAGCAGCTCTTGATTCACAGAACATGTTTTGTCGTACTTGTAACTTAATATGAACGCAGTCATTATCGCTAATTTATTGTTAATCCAGCTTTTCAAATGGCTGTAAAACACTATTTAGTCTCAGTAGTATTATTTGATTACTCTTTGGCGCTTTGTTAAGTTTTCACGTAACTATTGGCGTCAAAAGCCGAGCGGGATAAATCCGACGATACATTTACGAAAATTTCAAAACAGCCCTCTCCCCCCCCCCCCACCCAAAAAAAAAAAAAAAACGACACTTTTTTTTTGAGCCCTGGTGATAAATTTTTTCAAGTGTTTTCTTTCCCAGTTACGGCTATCGAACGCTGTAAAATTTATGATCTGCTGTGTTATTTTGGTCTCATCGTAGTTTGAAGTTGGTACCATTGTGTTTGTAATTCACACTGCCGACTGAATTTTGTTTCTTCAAAAAGTAATTTATACTTTTACACGATATGAGACTAAGTGTAGTGAAGGCGCCAGCATTAAACTGAATCTTCAATTTTGTCATGCTTGCACAGTCACCCTTAACGAGTCGAATGAAAGAGGCTCAATATTGTTTTGCATCCGCGTGACTGCAGACCCGCATTCTTGTGCTGTTTTATTAATCACAAAGTAGCTCATAGCAACTACTTAGTGTGGTAAAATTGTGATGAATACTATTCCTCGATGAATCGATGCTACCACTCTTTCTTCAGTTGATATTGTATTGATTGTATCAAACAAATGCTAGATCATTGGTTAACAAAGCAAGCAAAGGTATAACCTGTTAAACGCGTCTTTAAGCCTTGAATACTTCTTATTCAGAAACGAGTCTGTTGATCCCCATGGTTATTACTGAATTGTAGTTAGCACGTTAAAACGCAACTTGTTGCTAATTTTGAAGACATTGTGAGAAGGGGTTCAGAGCTACTTAATATTTCGAAAATTCAATAGCGCTTTAAATCCGTTGCCCCATTTTTTTTTAATTTTGCGAAAAGTGGACTTTTGAGAAACTGATTACAACTGAACAAAGAACGAAATGGGGCGGACCTCATTTTGGAGTTGTAAGAACTCAAAGGTAAATCTAGGGTTCAAGGCAAGGTCATGCCGTCGCTATGGTTACTTGTAATGTCACGTGAAAGACTAACGATTGGATGCCGTTATTATATCATCAACTGAATGGTAGCATCGATCCTTAAAAGTAGAAGTGCTGAAGAATTGCTGTAAACTTGCTTTAAAGGTTTCATTTTACGACTTGGTGTACAATTTCCTTGTTTCCTCCGCAGCCGTTTTTTTGGGTGTCACGCAACGCTCCTCCCAAAGAAACGGATGCTCACAACCGAACAACATTCCTTTCCATTTTGTTTGTGGCTTGGTTGCTGTCTGTTGAACAGACCAATCACATAACAGCGAAGTGCGAATGACGTAAGCTTTCGCGGGAAAGGGCCTACGGTGCGAACAATGAGTTTTTAGCTTTTGTTTCGCACCGCACGCACGCCACCAAAAACGGGCTGTGCTCGCGGCCCGGGCTCGCGGGCTACGATCATGACGGACGGAAAAAAATTGTGAATGAAAGCCCCAAGTACAAGAGCTTCATGTGCTCATCGCTATGTTCAGCTAATGAGGGAATATATATTTTCTGGAATGTCTAATTGTAAGCGTCAATCAAGGGCTGAAAGCTTCCTACAGATTAAAAACAGGAGAAGAGAGCGGCATTCAGAACTCGATGTCAACAAATTAAATCCAGCGAAGCTACTTGATTTCTTAGTCCCTTTATTAGCAAGTTAAAATAGATATCTTCCTTCTTCGAGTTGAAAGCTACAGCAACAAAACAAAGCTCATTCAAGCGTCGCCGGTATTTTTCGGCATCCCTAAACAAAGAACGGAAACCGCATGTTCATTTGTGGCGTCTCCGATGACGGGATACAAAGATAAAAAGCATTCTCTTATTGGGCAAGTTTCAAAGGGCGAATTTGGCGCGAAGACGTTCTTGAAAATGGAACGGAAGTCGTGACTGGCTTATTTCATGAAGAACGTCAGCCGTTTCTTTGGGGGAGCGTTGCGTGGCATCCCAAGAAACGGCTGCGGAGGAGACTAACAATTTCCAGGTTTAACTCGAGCTTACCCCGGTCATTTTGTTTCCCCGCGTAGAGTTTGACAAGTTGGCAATTGTTTTCAAAAGTTGATT
>CM042747.1:42014805-42024805 GCA_022496165.2 Catalaphyllia jardinei | reverse complement strand
TTTTCTGCGAGTATTTTGCAGTTTCTTTGTACAAAACCTGACTCAACAACGATATATTGATTAAAACTGTAGAACTTGTACGCAAAAACTGAGAAGTCGCATTTTTCTACCCCGAAAACGAAGCCAGCATTTTTGATGCTAAAATTTAGGTAAATCTCCGTTTTCGGCGAAACATGCAAGTTGGGCGCCGCAGCGCCAAATATGGAAAGTGTTATATTAGGGGTGGATCATTTGATTTTTGATGGGGGGGGGGGGGGGGGGGTGTGCAAATCCCCCCCAAAAAATCGAGCATATGCTTTTGGTTAAAAAAAAAGCTTGCAGAATTCTTAAGAAGGAAAAAAATATCGGGCAGCCATAACCAGGTCGTAGCAAAGGATTTTGCGTGACGCGTGACGGCCCCAAAAGTAGCTATGAGTCACATGTTACGGGGCTGGGCATCGAATTTTTTGATGCGTGATTTGGTATTTTGCAAGCGCGACGGGTGATTTATCAATTAGATTTCCTATTAAAGTGAACCCTCTGATCTAGAAGGATATTATGATTCAAAGATATTCATGCATTCAGATTCCCACCCTAGCAGTTGTCACGTGCAGTGAGGTCCCCATTTCTTAAACCCTCATGTTTTTTTGAAACTCTAGATAACTCCAAATACTAAATGCGTATATTGAGAAGCCAGACTACTGTTCAATGTCTCCTTCTTTGAAGTCCCTCTCTCTTGCTTTGAAAGCAATAAATAGGGTGCAAATAAGATGGAACTTCCAGCTCGCTCTTTGGACAAGTTGGAACCATTACACGCAAGTTTGAAGGCTTTTCTCAGTAGTGTTACGTCATCAGAAAAAAACGTCCACTTGTACACTGAATAAAGATGAAACTCTTTATTGCTTTGAAAGAAAGATGTAAACTTCAAAAGGCATTGCGTGTAAAGGTGGTTTTTAATAGGGTGAATTTTGAGTGGCTGGTGACGGTCAAGTTAACTTCAAAATTTGTGTTTTAAATTTCCATTGAAAAAATATTATGCAAGGACATGGAGATTTTAAAGAAAATCCTGCAGGGCTGAAACAATAAAAAAATATCTAGCAGCCTAAATATCCTGCAACTCCCCTATCAAAAATCAAATGGTCCACCCCTTATTAAAAAGAAATGGATAAGTGGGTCATCAAAATACTTTCAGAGTTCCTGGAAGGAGGAGTAACGGTTTCAAATAACTTCACTAAACGGCGTCAGAATGACTCTGAAAAGGGCACAAGAGACAAGTTCGCAACACATTTGAGGTAGGAAAACTTTATTTCAAATGGGGTAGTCATTTATACAATTTTTTACGATCGGCGATTTTCCCATACAATTCTCTATATACACAAGCTGTCGCATACACCACCGATTTTGAGCTTGGGGAGCCTGTGGAGGAAATACTATTTTTGGCACCAAATTAGAAGCTTGGAGACAAAAGATGTTTCATATTTTTCACTTTTTGCAATGTGATATGGTTTGGAATTGTAAATCCCCTTTTGTGAATATTTAATGCAATCTCAAATGAGAAAAGGTGCTTGATTTCAATGTCTTTCCTGTCAACTTACATTAACGTTAGGACAGTAAAGTTTTTCCCGTCTGCTGAATCCTGATTGGTCAATTCAAATTTCCTGCGCGCCAGCCGTAAGCAAGGTTTCTAAAAATATCCAAAATTTCTTACTCTCAGAGCAATATTCAAAGTAACTTCTCTCTTAAAATTAAGCATTATCTGTGGACTTGTCCACCGTACCTCTACTATATTTTACTTTACTGCAATTATTATTTTTAACTATGTTCTATGTTTTCGCCCTCTCTCTGTTTTCCTCGCCTGTATCAAATGTAACATCCATAGGTAACATGGGGTCCAACTAGCAAACCGAATAGTTTATTTAGCCACCATGCTCAAGCACTCTTTACTTAACATAATAGTAACATCATCAGCAAGTACAAATGTGTGTAATTAAATTAATAAGTAACTACATCAAGAGGAAATAATTGAATTGAATTGAATTAATTTACGTTAATACGCATGCTACTATTAATTTACCAATCATATTGGTTATTTAGAGTTATTTGTATGATAATTGGTAAATTCGAATGTCGTCAACATCGGAAAACATTAAATTTTGCTATACCAGAGAAAGTGTACCCGAAGACGACTGGGACACACTCATTTAAATACTGATCAGTGTCTTACGTGTGCTGCTACTGTTGACCCAACGAGTGTAATATTTGACTAGGGAACGTCGATTTACTACCGATTACTAAAGGTACGTTAACTCTTGTTATCGTGGGATTTGTACTTAACTTTTTCAGCCACAACATGATGGCCAAAATGAAAGGCTGATTGCTTGAAGGAAGACTTGGCACTACCTTACGGTGGCTGCCCTCGCAGTAAGAGTGGCTGTCAAAACTGTACCGTCCTACCAAAACGATACGATAGAAGTCTTCACCTTCTTAGCAAGACTTGTTTCAGAATAACAGTTACTATGCTACCTGGTGACAATTGGCAAGGGAGTTACCGGGGGGTTCTTCAGATGTGGCGCTTAAGTTATCGCTCAGGGATACCAAAGGTTTCATATTAGCATTTGTTACAATCTCTTGTGTTTCTGACATTTTGAGCGGTCTCCTTTCAAATATGGAGCTTCAGGACAGCACATTGCTTCATCTGTTGAATACTGATTGGTTTATTCAAATTTCAGAGACCTGGTAGTTTCTCTTACAATTTACCCTGGGACCCTTCCTCGAAGTTTCAGAAATTCAGAAATTGGTTACTCATGAAACATTCATACAAATTTAAAAAATGTCAGATTCTTCGCAAACTAGGTCTCAATCGGGCTTTGGAAAATAAGCGTCTTATTGTAATTTGGAACATTGTTTCCTTTTGGACTGCCATTCTGGTAAACATTTCTTCTGCTCTCTGAAGGCCTATGATCTCTAATATTATGTATTGTCTAATGGAAGCTTTGGGCGTATTATGTATTGTCTAATGGAAGCTTTGGGCGTATATGTCTTTGTAAATTGGCTAGCTTTGATCTTGCTTCGTATAATCAGTATTTCTGTCCTAACTTTGTCACTATTGCTGAGCCACTGTAACGAAACTGGATCCAAAGCCAAATTCCATTGAACCCAGGAATGTGAGCTGGCATTCAAGCAATAGGCCCTTTGCACGATCCTGTCACAAGGTACGGAAAAATTATGCTGGGACCCAAATAACACACTGGGACTTTCAAAATAAAGGAAAGTCGAACTGAACTGGTACAAGTTCCTTTGTTTTGAAAGTCCCACTGCGTAATTATTAGTATAATTAGTCCGTACCCTGTGACCGGATCGTTAACAGTTAACAGATGCTTTATTTTTAGTGTACCCACGATTTATTATATGGCTACAATAGTACGGGCGCTCTGATTGGCTGCAGAGCGGGCATTATTTTCTTCTACTGACCGGGCATTAGGAAAATTTTTCTCGGCTCGACGGCTCTTTTGAGTTGTGAGTAAAAGCTACGAGCGCGTGGGCAAACACAACAAAAAAAATGGACAAGGTACAACTATATTTTCAATAACTGAAAGAAAAATTAGCATACAGATACTTCTTTAGTATGAGCGACGAAGACAGCCATAGCGCGCGCAAGCGTATGTGAAAAACTACTTCCGGTGTTTTTATTGAATTCTGTCTAAGAATAGCGCTAAAAGGTCATATAATAAATAACTTATTAACCTCGTCCGTTCGGTCATTACAGGGAAATCTTAGACCTCTACCTTGATGTATTGACCTCGCTATCGCTCGGTCAATACATCAAGGCCTCGGTCTGAGATTTCTCTGTAATGACCTCACTCTCGGTTAATAAGTGGTGTTTAATGAGTCTCTTAGACTTGACTGTGATTCATCGAAGCATGCCAAGCAGTATATATATCTGCAATAAAGAACATGTATTTGCCTATGCAAGTAGATCCCGCAGTGCTTCTCAACGAAACTGGGTGACTTATGACAGTGAGTAGTGGAAAACACGTCTTTACGCTCCTTTGTTTTGTTACAGCGGTGACTGGCAAGAGAAACATTGATCCAGGACTTGTTCTGCTGGTCGCAGAGGCGGTAAGATGGCCATTGAGTTGTCTACTTACGACCTTGTCATTGTGCATCGTGTCGGTTCCATGCATTCAATGCAGATGTCTTAAGTCGTTTACCCGGAGGCAGAAATAGTGAACAGTGAGCAACGTCCACCTGCAGCAGCGGACTGACCCTAACATCTCACAGCTGAGGAAATGGACTGAGCATGGAAAGGAACTCCTAATATCTACTGTGATGGGCAAGGGAAGTGAACAGTGTATATTGTATGATCATCATTATGATCGTTGTTGCCTGAGAGATGGAATAGTTTATGAGAGGGGGAAGCACTCCCTGCAAGTCAAGTCTCAGTGTAAGCAAAGAGAACCCCGATCTTACTTTCTTCTTTGACATGAAAATATTAATCAGGGCTTTTAGAAATATCCTGTAATGTTTTGGGCAGATAAGGGATATTTAGAATGTCAAAGTCCTTGCAGCAACCTTGCAGAAACAGAGAACGCGTTTGTTGTTTGTTTTGGATTTATTGTTTGTTTGGTTTACTTGACAATTATCCGCCAGACTAGCTCGTAGATGTTTTCAATGACGATAGCTGAAGCCACGAGAAGAGCACTGAAGAACTTAATTGACCAATTATTTAATAACACACAAACTTCTAATATGTAGGTATTCTATTATCAAATCTAAGCGAAATTAGAGGACGATCCAACTGCTGTGTACTACTAAATCAGGGAGTGAACACCGCCTAGCTATTCAAGACTACGATATATAATCAGTAGTATACAATGCAGTCTTTCTCCACCTTACCATAAAACCCAAACTCTTCTCTAACATACTAGTAGAAGATCGCGAATGTCTATTGAATTCACTGCGTCTGCTTGTCGTCGGTCCATCCGTGAGTACGTCCGTGAGTTCGTCAGTGAATGCGCCTGTGATTCCATCTTGAGGCTTCATGTGACAAAGACTCCAAGTTCACGTACCGTCTTTCAACCTCTGTTGATAATGTTCCAAACTCGATCTTCGTTAAGTTGGCACGATCCGCCATATCTCCCCCAATACTCGGACATTTTATGATAAATTTTGGGTGGTTTCGTTGGGTCATGAAGGGCCTTGCAAAGCTGGCATAACCAGAACTCGTACTGGACAACCTTGTATTTGGTTCTCCATTTAAAATACTGGTTATAGGCCGTGTCATTCTTATCCAGATACTTCAGATAATCTGCAAGATCTTTAACGGAATTAAAGTCAGCTGCGTTAATGAAAGAACCAGGAATTGCTTGCTCGGGACTGTACGGAGCGCCTCCAAGGACAACGGGAACCAGTCCTCGCTCAAGTGAATTTTTCCAATACTTCTCTGTTATGTAGTCTACGCACAAACTATTCTCGAATGCGAGGTAGAACTTGTGGCGCTGAATCTCTTTAAGACAGTCATCTTCCATTTTACGAGGACAGTTCCAGGTGTCATTTGATTCAAACATAGTCGCACATCTTCCATAGAGGCTTACAGGAATGTGTTTTATGAGTGCGCGGACGAAAGCAAATCTAAATCCATCTAGCAAACAGTGGTTGCTGACACCAAAAGTTGCTATTTTATCTTTTCCCTTTGCGTAGTTCACGTTCTCGTCGGGTTGTTCCCCAAAGTCGTCACCGTCTGAATTCTTGGTGATTTTCAATGTTGAATAAGAACCGTAAGGGACAAAGAAGTCTGAATCTCGTCGATATGTTGCGGTCCAGTTATACACTCCGTCAGCTTTGGGTGCCATTGAAAACTGCTGGGGACTTTCTTTTGTGTAGAAAACCCACCTCTGGGCAGATGGCCTGTTCCTCTTTGCCAGTTCAACATTCCAGTCGCGGCTTAAGGCAGCACCAAATCCGTGTACAAGCACGGCATCACTGAAGTTGCGTAAACTTTTATCAAAAGTGATTTGACATCTGTCTTCTTCGCATGGAGTGCCATCCCAATCTGTAAACTTGTAGTTCCTAGCTTCTTCAGCACTTCGTGGACCCCAAGGCTCGGTTGGACGTGGAGTGTAAACCAAAATTAGCTTTGTTTGATTTAACTTGAAGGTTTCAACGTGACGAGACTGTTCATCCTGAGTTTGATAGAGGATTCGATAAAATGCCAAGGCCAGCAAGATTGAGCCCAAACAAATTCGTATGTTTCTTTTTTGTCTCTTCGTCAGAACAAAGAAGGGCGTCAGTTTCCTTTTAGCTAGATCCATGCCTTTTTATGTCTTGCTTTGCTTTCCTTTAGCCTGTAAAATGAAATCTGACAGTTATGATCAGAAAGCTAATATTGTCTCTATTAGTCAGTGAAACATGATGATGTATAGGACCGCAAACGAAAATGCTGCCTGTGAACGCAGGATCTCTGACTATTAGTGTTCGCAACAGAGTAAAATATGTTCCCAGACTGACAGTAAGAAATCTCTCATGAGAACACTTAAGGCTCGTAGCAACATGAAAGTGATGTTGAACATTAAAGTAGTATTCATTTGTTTACTTTTAATTTCAAACCTTTCCTCTTGCTCTCGGTTTTGTCTTCCCGTTCATTAATCAATTAATTAATTAATTATTTATTACTTATTTAACTTTATTTATACACGGTAAACATCAGGACTTTAAGTAAATACTAAAAATTGCTTTAGTTAGATTGTTAAAATACTAATCTACTACTAATTAAATCTAACAACAACAGAAATAATAACAATTAGAAAAAATACCTCATTTCCCTGAATGCCGTGTGATTAACTTATTCGTTACAAAAAAACGAAACCCCTGCAGCCGGATTTAAAACTAGCAAGAGTTTGTGCTTGTCACACTTTGATAGTAAGCTGTTCCATAGTATCGCACCACTAAGTAGATATTTCACTCCGATCAGTAAACAGTGATTTCAGATAATCAGGGGCGAGACCATTAAACCATAGTGGCTGTCTTTAATTCTCGTTCAAGATTAAGTTTTTGCCAGCCAAGTCTAACAAAGAAATCATCAGGCATCATATGAAGAGGTCAAAATACCGTCAGCGCGATTCTGTAGTTTTTGCAGTTTAAGAGATTTATTGCAATTCCCCAGGACGACACTACAGTAACCGAAATGAGGTTGAACTGAAGCGTTGTAGATACATAGGAGCGTTAAAGGAACAAAAGATCTGCTTCCCTTCAAGATGCCAATGCAAGATGCCAATGTTTTGGAAATTTGTTCGATGTGCACATTTCAGGTTAAATTACATCAATATATATTCCAAGAAATTTCGTAAATTCTACTTGTTTTATAGAATTGGCGTCGACAATAAAAGACAGGGCTGGGTTGTTCAAAGCCCCATTAAGCTAACCCAGGGTTAGGGAGAATTTTTATTTCAGTTTTGTAACTTTTTGGTGAGGTGTTCTGATTATATTACTTGCCCTTCAGTTTTGAGCTGTAGTAATCTCAAACTACACCAAACTTTAGAGGTGATAAACATTTTTACACAAGAAAACATAATGCTTTAGTTGACGTTTAACCCTGGGTTAACATTAACGGACTTTGGAACAACCCGGCCCTGGAGTCTATCAAAAGTATTTATATTTTGTCTTGAACCAATGAACAGAATTTTTTTTTGCGAGTGGGTGTATTTGCCGTTAACTATTCAGTAATTTTTGTTAGATCACCGTTCATATTTTCGTCTAGATGGCCAACATTGGTACTGGCAAACGTCAAATGAGTATCATCCGCATACATTCTAGGATGTGAATTAACAAGTCAGTTCGGTAGATCATTTATATCAAGTGTAAAGAGGAGAGGTCCAAAGATTGTACCTTGAGGAATACAACAAGTTAAAGGTTGGCTATCCAAGAGAGAACCATTTACAAAGTATTTCTACGTACGATTATCCAAGTAGGATTTAAACCAGTTAGACGAGTTCCCTCCGACACGATAGCCTTTTAATTTAGACAGCAACGTAGAGTGATCGACGGTGTCAAAAGCTTTCTTCAGATCTAGAAAAATCATTGCATTAACATTACCTTCATCGATATTAAAAGCCCAATTATCTTTGGCTTCGAGTAAGGCAGACGCAGTGAAGTCACCGAAACCCTGACCGATTACAGGATATTAGATTATTTTCAGTTAAATCTTCTTAAAATTGATTGTATACGATTCTCTCAAAGACCTTAATCGCAACAGGAATTATAGAAATAGGGTGGTAATTATTTCAATCGGGTCGTTCACCCTGTTTGAATAAAGGAATTACTTCTGTGGATTTCCATTCAGTAGGAAAATCACCCGATACACCAGATCTATTGAAAATGACACAAAGAGAACTTCCTGCCAGATCAGCACACTCTCGAAGAAGTCATGCCGATAAATTATTTAGTCCCGTCACTTTAGATTTAAAACATTTACATAACAAAGCAAAAACAGTCAGTGGTTTTCAGTTCGAATCTATATTGGGTGTCCTAAGATAATGGTTTTGGTGATGTGTGTAACAGGCAAGTAAAATGCATTGGTGTTTTCAGTTATTTCTTCTATTTTGCATTCTTTGCCCATTTAGCAAGTAAATAAGTTTCACTCCCTGGCAGCGGTAATTATTCGCACAAGAATTCTGGTTACAGGGCCTGAAATTTCCATATATTCAGTCAATAGTTGGGTCTTAAGAAACAGAATTAAATGAATAAGCTTTCCTTTCAGTTTACTTACCACCTTACATCTGTACTTGAGTATGAAGTGGTCCTAATTTTTAGCTGTTAGTTTGATAAATTCTTTCACTTTTTGCTTATTATTTTCTGAATAGTTAAAATATATACTTATTAACATAAATAATATTCTGATCCATTAAAAGAGGTAAAATGTGTACAAGGCTAAACACTGGAAATATCAAGATAAAACGGAACAGATCGGCCGGACTTACTATCATCATAAGGTGATAAGAGTATGATACTCTTATGACGACAGTAAGTCGGAAAACGTTTTGTTCTATAGTGATTTTTCTAGTTGTAGCTCTGTATGATATGTATAGTATATATCATTAAGACATTGATTAGTCACAAAGTGTAAATTTGCGAACAGCTTGAAAAAAAACTGGAGAACATATCCGTTTGTTCTTCCAAACTTTACCGCGAAATTTAGCGTTGAAAATTCCTGGTTCAGAGCGACTTTGATTTTTGAGATCATTTTCCCTTCACAGTTTTACAAAACAACAGTTAATTATTCAAACTAGAGTCGAATCACTCTTTCATTCAATATTACAGATTATTTTAACTTTTTCCCACTAAAGCAGAAACTTCCTGCCTTGTTTATGGCTTCTTTACCAAATATGTACTCCAAAGAAACAGCATTTTTGGAGGGGTTCTATAGAGTAAAAATTTGGCTCAATTTAATCTTAGATCTTTAATAGCCGAAAACGTTTTTAAAACCCGGCCGACACTCGCTTGAAATTCATTGGATGGTGATTTCAATTTTGTCCTTCACATCAGATATGACGAGAAATTGGATAACGTAAATACTGCAAAGTTGTTGTCGTTTCTTTTTTCTATTTCAATTTAATGGCCATGGAAGAAAGCGAATATTATCAAGGGCACAATGATAGGTTTGCATACGTTACACTACTCTTTAAAACACTTACCGAAGATATGTTTTAGCGGTCTTTAAAACTCGTATTCTGTAAAGCCTGATACTCCGGCTTCTTTAAATGAAATTTCCATGAAAGAAACTAAATGGAAAGAAAACAGAACTCACCTTGCTTCGCTTGGACGTAAATTCCAGTTTAGCCCTTTTCACGGTTAGTTTCTCTTATTTGCATTGCAATGTAATCCAACATGGATGCGAGGCAATGTTAGGCTAAAACTACAAAATAGCCCGAAATTGCCTCGCATACATGCTAGATTTCATTCTAATGCAAATGAGCAGAGTTAATCGTGAAAAGGGCTATTGAACTGATCATGAGTAGATTGGCTG
>CM042747.1:41971768-42014795 GCA_022496165.2 Catalaphyllia jardinei | reverse complement strand
GTTAATCGTGAAAAGGGCTATTGAACTGATCATGAGTAGATTGGCTGGATCCCAGGCAATACCGCGCTAACCGGAACCGCTTAAGTAGCCGATATGATACGTTTTTTTGCCAGCAATAAGTCACGCCTGATGGCGAATGAATAAAATATATACCGTGGTGCTTGGGCATCGTTACTTTTCTCTGTGTCGAGATGACTGATATAGCTTTTTGTCGTTTGACACTTAAATTTCCTTTTGGTGCATTCTCACGTTTCGGTGTCACGACATCTTACGTTATAAACACGGGTTGAAATATTCCAGTCACCCTTTTGAGCCCATATCATTTAACATTATATCCATCATAGAAAAGACACGAGGAGAATCAAGTCGTGTGAACCGACTCGTTAGAATGTAAGGCGAGACGGCCATCCACTTCACCCGGAGTGGATCTACGCTACCGTTCCCTTGTTTTGACTGGAACATTATGTCCCATTTAAACAAACTTGGAAGACAATTTAGATAGCGTAGAGTGTATTGTTCAGCTCTAACATTTAGTAGTCACACAGGTCCTCATCCACGCCGTTCAGTTCAGGTTTATATCGACTATCATGCTAGGGCTTTCCCCTTGCTGAAAATGAACGGACAGGTAGCTTGATCAGACGTGTGTATGTTTCATCCAAGGTCTAAAAATAACTTCTCAAACTCAGTAATAATTTATGAGGTCAACTTCCAACCACAAGATGTATACCACCGCATCAGGTGCATGCGTTTGGATACCCAATGAAAACAGTATACCAGTCTCCAGTATGAAGTGGTATATACCACTAAAATATTCTGACGAGGAAAATGAGGATGTGTACGATAATAAAGTGAGCCTGTTTATTGCAAAGCAGATAGGGAGAAGTCTCATAGAGTGAGAACCTGTATCTGAACGAAATTTTTTAGCTCGATATGCATCCAAGGGAAGCAATAATATATTACCATTAAACAGTGTTATAATTCTATGAATTGTTGCAAAGAGCCATTGGAAACGCTCAGAGAAGGCACATGTATAATGTTAATGGCTCATGTCTATGCTAAGGTGGGGAGACAGTGGTAAGGAGAAGGTAATGGGAAAAGAATGATTGCGAGCGATCAATGAGAATGGTGACATGGAAAGAAGTGAAGCAAAAGCTGAATAGGGACAAACGCGTAGAAAAGAAGAGTGTACTACAGAGAATCTACCAGACTAAGTTGAGAGAAAAGAAACACAAAGTAAAAAAGGATGAGAAGAAGGGATGGACGATCTAGCGCAACAAGCCGAATAAGCAGCTACAGAATAAAACACTAGGGAGTTGCACAACCTTACTAACAATGACTGAGAGAACAACAGACGCTACACAATGCCATTGAGAGATAATGATGGAAAACGGCTGTCAAAAGAAGATAACCAAATGAACAGGTGAAAGCAGCATTTTTAAGGGGCGCTGAATCGACCAACTCCGGAGATAGGTCGTTGTTGATAACGATTGATAGATCACGTGTTAACTGTGGTAGAATATTTGAGAACAATATGAAGATTGAAGTCGAGAAACTCAGGAATGAGAAGGCATCAGATGGAAATAACATCCCTCCTGAGATTTTGAAAGTTTATTCGAATACCACAGCAGATATAGCCTTCTAAAAGTGATTTGGGATAAGGAAGTTATACCATCGGAGGAGTGGAAGCAAGGGCCACTAAATCAAGTTTCCGAAAAAGGGTAACCTCGGCCATTGTGGAAATTGAAGATATATTATGCTACTATCTGTTCCAAGCGATATTATATTAATAAGGTTAACGATTGTACTGGAGACAAAGTTTAGGAAGAAGAGCCCGACTTAAGATCTGAGAGATCTTGCATAGATCAGATAGCAACTTTGAGGAATATTATCGAAGTCCATTGAATAACAAAGCACGCTGTAAACTTCCTGGACTTTGCCAAGGCTTTTGATAGTGTTGATAGGGAAGGCTTTGGAGGCCTCTTCGGCATTATGGGGAACCAGCCAACGTAGTAAGTGTTATCAAAAAAACATACAACAAATTTCGAGCACAAAGTTTTACACAACATTTGGCATCCGGACTGGAGTACGCCAACAGGGCTGTTTACAACCTCCACTTCTTCTGTTGGTGGTAATTGACTGGATCACACGAAAAACTGTGAAAAACGAAAGTACTGACATTCAATGGACCCTCATTGAACAACACGAGGATTTAGATTTTGCTGATGATGTGTGTTGAACATCTGCAACGCACAACCAGACAAGAAAGAAAACAGCTAAGCTGCAGGCAAATGCAAGCAAATTGGGAATGAATGTCAACATCCCAAAAAGGGTACTGAATGTTAAAGTGAACAGTCCTAAATCGCTTAGAGGTGAAGACATAGAAACAGAAGAAGAGTTTTGTTATCTTGGTAGTATCCTCACTACATAAGGATGTTGTTGTTAGTACCTCGACAGGCACACCACGCTTATAACTCCCCCACCCCCTACCCCCTCGGCAGCCCACCACGATGCCAAGCGTTAATTGGTAGTTTTGAAACGGCCTGCGTGCCTTGAATTCCTTTAGTCGCCGAGTCTGACACCGATCATATTGTGTAAGCTGTATTCCTGATTTCAGCATCGATATACTTGGAAAATGTTGGAGGATGAAGCCCAAATTGGGTAAAGAGATAGAGAAAAATTGAGCAACAATCGTCGCCATCAGATGAGATTTTCAGTATGTTGGCGTTAATGCCAGTTAGAAGTGGGGACAGGGCACGACTGGCGGCCGCCAAGTTGCAAGCCTTGCCTCTCTCTTGTTTTAATGGTCTCTGGCCTCAAGTAATTTCATAAAAAGACGCTTCAGGCGGCTCAGGAAGGCACATGAGTCGATTAACGTTTCATTTAACTTTATTGGGATATTCAGACCGAAATGTAATTTAGATATGCAATTTCCAGAGCTTTATTCATAACCCTCATAGATTCTTATCGTTTAATGAATTTGTTAACCACGAACGCATAGAGTGTTCTGCCTGTATTATTGGCAAAAACCACATATGCATGTACGGATTTACAACCAGAATGACTCTAAGACAGCTCTAAACGCCAAGCTAAATATATTTTTCACCAATATTAAATCTTCTATATGGCTGTAAACCCTGTCGTTCGACTAGGGCCCTACACTAAAACCTTAAGGTCTTTGTCAACGAATGTCTCCGATACATCTTGGGAGTCCCGTGACCAAAAGAAATCAGCAATAAAGAGCTGCTGAGAAGGCCGAACACGGGAAATAGAGTAACATCGGCAATGCGCAGGAAATGGTGTTATATTGGCCGTACGCTCAAAACAGATAGCACCAATGCTGCAAGACAAGCCACGAACTGTTAACCACAGGTAAAGAGGAAACGTAAACGGCCAAGGACAAACTGGAAGTGGTCTATGCTGAAGGAGTTGACACAATAGACTACTCCTGGAAGAGAGGAAAAACATTGGCAAAGAGAGCCATGTGCGTTGGAGCATACTGGTAGACACCCTATGCTCCCCTGGGGGAGGGGGATATGAAGGACATTGGTGGTGAATTCCTTGCCTTTTAAGAAAAGGGAGACACGTTTGTTGCTGCAGGTTTGTTAGGTTTACTTGAAAAGAGAATCATCTGCGCGGACTAGCTCGTGGCTGTTTTCAGTTACGAGAGCTGCAGCTATGAAAAGATCAACAACTTCACTATCAAGTTAATAACTCACAGATGCTTACCATGTAGTAATTCATCAAATCTAAGCGATATTAGAGAATAACTTATAACGAAGATACGAATATTCATCCGACTATATAATAGGTATTTAGTAGAATACAATGCAGTCTTTCTCCATGCATCTTATCATAAAACCCAAACTGTTCTTCTATGAGATAATATTACAAAATTGCAATGTTTATTCAAATTTAATGATCTCTTTCCGTCCGTCCGTGAGTCTGTCTCGAGGTTCCAAGTGACAGGAGCTCCATCTTTATGTGACAAGAGCTCTAACTTCTTGTGCAGTCTTTCAGCCTCTGTTGATAATGTTCCAAACTCGATCTTCGTTAAGTTGACACGATCCGCCATATGTCCCCCAATACTCGGACATTTTGTGATAAATTTTGGGTGGTTTCGTCGGGTCATGAAGGGCCTTGCAAAGCTGGCATAACCAGAACTCGTACTTGACAACCTTGTATTTGGTTTTCCATTTAAAATACTGGTTATATGCCGTGTCATTGTTATCCAGATACTTCAGATAATCTGCAAGATCTTTAACGGAATCAAAGTCAGCTGCGTTAATGAAAGAGCCAGGAATTGCTTGCTCGGGACTGTACGGAGCGCCTCCAAGGACAACGGGGACCAATCCTCGCTCGAGTGAATTTCTCCAATACTTCTCTGTTATGTAGTCTACGCACAAACTATTCTCGAATGCGAGATAGAACTTGTGGCGCTGAATCTCTTTAAGACAGTCATCTTCCATTTTACGAGGACATGTGAAGGAGTTATTTGATTCAAACATAGTCGCACATTTTCCATAGAGGCTTACAGAAATGTGTTTCATGAGTGCTCGGATGAAAGCAAATCTAAATCCATATAGCGCACAGTGGTTGCTGACACCAAAAATGGCCATTTTATCTTTTCCCTTTGCGCAGTTGACATTCTCGTCGGGTTGTTCCCCAAAGTCGTCACCGTCTGACGTTTTTGGGATTTTTAATGTTGAATAAGATCCGTAAGGGACAAAAAAGTCCGCATCTCGTCGATATGTTGCGGTCCAGTTATAGACGCCGTCACTTTTGGGCGCCATTGGAAACTGCTGGGGACTTTCTTTTGTGTAGAAGACCCACCTCTGGGCGGATGGCCTGTTCCTCTTTGCCAGTTCAACATTCCAGTCGCGACTAGACGTAGCACCAAACCCATGCACGAGCACAGCATCACTGAAGTTGCATAAACTTTTATCAAAAGTGATTTGACATCTGTCTTCTTGGCATGGAGTGCCATCCCAATCTGTAAACTTGTAGTTCTTTGCTTCCTCTGCACTTCGTGGACCCCAAGGCTCGTGTGGATATGGAGTGTAAACCAAAATTAACTTTGTTTGATTTAACTGGAAGGCTTCAACTCGACGAGACTCTTCATCCTGTGTTTGATAGAGGATTCGATAAAATGCCAAGGCCATGAAGATTGTGCCCAGGCAAATCGGCATGCTTCTTTTCTTTCTCTTTGTCAGAACAAAGAAGAGCGTTAGCTTCCTTTTAGCTAAATCCATGTCCTTTCAAGTCTTGCTTTACTTTCCTTTAGCCCTGTAAATTGAAAGTAGAGAGTTGTGATTAAAAGGCTGATTTTGTTTTCTTTAGTGTTCCTGCTGTGTCCACAACAGTGTGGAATGTGTTTCAAACATCCCAGACTGTGAAAGTCAACAACTGTCTTAAAAACTCTACCGAGAAACTTGTTGAGTGTCAGTGATTGCTTGGGACAATACAGTAAACATGGTATGAAATGTTCAGATTTATTTGATAATAGGATCTAATGAAACAGAAACTTACGAATAAGTTTTCCTTTATCTTTGGGAAAGAAGCGTTGTTAAGTTTTCTTATCACATTACGTTCGTCGCCATGTTATTTGCATTGTTCATTATAACAACGCTGTCTACGTTTTTATAATTTTTAACTCGGATTTTATCCTGTGATGTGAAAGCAGAGTAATCTAAAACTAGGACTGTAAAAAGGGAGAAAAGCCGTGAATGGAATACGCTTTCCATTGGTTGTTGATGCCGGACATTTTTTGAGTCAGTTTTGATTCTGTGGCGGTTTGCGACACGTACTAAAGCTTGTTCCTTCATTCATTGTATCATTTTTCATTTCTCGCGACTCGCTTTCGAGCATTTACACTTTAACATTAGTGTAAATCCCAGTCCAAATTAGAAGGCGGAAGTTCCTAACCGGTGAACTTTTGAAGTGAGCTGTTCTGTTGGGTGGTGGGATCTCTGCTGAAGTTAGATAATTGGCTTGAATGCTCTAATAGCTAAGATGAAGTTGAAAATTATTGACGTTTTCAACCACACTACCCTTAAGTTTGAGCTTTATTCATTTTAGATTTGTGTTGCCTCACGCTTTGACACCAAGTCTAGAGGCCAGCATCAGTAACGGAAATTTGAGCTCCCGAATATGAGGGACAACAAAAAACGTGGAGGTGGCTACAATAACACTGGAATCCCTGCGCTGACCACCGCGGCAGCTGGCTCATCTTTGTGGGACGTGTTCGGTTAACTACCGCTGACCTCCGTGATATTTGACAATCAAGCTTTCTTTGTCTCCTTTCTTGTGAACATGGTAGGTGACTTACAGGATGGTTTCCTGTTGATAATAGAATCTTTGATTGACTGCCACATATGAAACTCTCTGCATGAACCTTCAAAATTTACTCTTACCAACATTGGACTACAGCCGGTAGAGCAACTGATTCCATTTTGTTATCAAATTAACAGCAATTGTTCGTGCGGCAGAGTGTTCATTGAAGTTGATGGCTTTCAGCGTGAGAGGCTCTATTTGTGTGTAATTGTTTGGAGGTTGCGTGCAGGCGCAACTGGTTGTGCAAAATCACGCATCTAATTTTGCATAGCTCTTCCCTATCAGTAACAAGAATCTTTAATATTTCCTTTATAATTTGCTGGTGGCTACCGCCCTGAAGCCAGGGAATCAATCGTATTTATCGTCCGATGGTAAAGCTTCTTTTACCATTTTTTAAGCCAAGTGAAAAAAAAATCTCATAAAGTAGCTTAGTTAAGTTTACCGTCGAGACTTTCGTCACAATCTGTTTTTTGTCGTAAATTTTCTTCTGATTTTGGTGATTTGCACTTATTATGAACAAATCTCAATTTTTTACCAGCTGACATAAGTCTGCGAGTTGATGTCTCTCTTCTTCTTTATCTTTGTAACTTTTCCCCATTAGTTTTCCTTTTGTAAATGTATTTTCACGCCTGGGCAACGGCATTTGCTGTCAGAAGAATGTTGAAAGAGAGCAAACTCTGATTTCATGCATTATGTATTAGTTGGGCGTAATAGGGCTGAAATGAATAAACTTTTCTTTTTCCTGACGAAGAAACATTGATGAAGTCTACTACCTTCTCCAGTGTCCCTATTCAATTTGCCTCGTTCATTTGTGTTTTCTTCAGATAATCGTCATACTGCTTTTATCTCATTATTATAATTTTCAATAGAATTTATTCTACGATGTCAAGTCACCTAGCAGATGCTGGAACTGAATTTAATATTCAATCTTCGTCCACTGTCTAAACTCCGCACGCGTCATTGGTTAAAATTGACGACGTGAGTTCCCGTTACCTAACGACATCAAAGTGACAACAAGTTCAGGTCGGGCGGGAAGCCATTGCAAGTCTGTCGCCAGCAGTGAACTCAGATTGAATATTAAAAGGATTAGAGACTGTTAGCTCCTGTTTTGTTTTCGAATACATGCACTTGCTTACTGTACAATGAACTCGAAATTTTCAATACTGCACTCAGCTTCGCTTCGTGCAGTATTGAAAATTTCTCGTTCATTGTACAGTAAGCGCGTGCGTGTATTTGAAAACAAAACACTTACAACAGTCTCTAACCCGTAAATAAATCTTGGTTTGGCGTAAGCATAACTAACGACAAATTTTTCATATTACTTTTGCGTCGGTAAAGAAAATGAGTAACACAATTTTACATCAGGAACCGCACGCTGTAAGACATGTGTTGCTTTAAGTCAACGGCTCTCGAAGCATCTCAAAACCGAGATAAACGTCGACAAAAGCAAAACTAACAGTTGCTTAGAAAAAGCAAGCATTGTGCGTCTTCTCTTTACTGCGTATTTCAAACTGAAATAAGGCGTTTACATGAAAACCTTCAGTTGCAATTTTTACACGTTGTAAACCCTTACAAAACCCTTACTTCTCAGACAAAGTTGGAGTCATGTGCAATGAATATAAATGCATGTAATGGCGGTATTTTCGTTTTTAACCCAAAATCCCGGTTTGAATTTCGGGAAATATCCAGTGGCGAATGGCACAGCATTTTTCGGCCTTCCCTGAAAAGAACATAACCTTGCAAAATGTATACCAAAATTTTCGGACTTTTGACTTTCCTTTCGAAATTTCTGTAATTAGGAACATTAGGAACATAAGTCCTCGTTTGGAAATAATGTGCGGAATTTTTGTTTGAATGAAAAGCGCCTAATTATTACCTCAGTTATTTGTGAAATGGTAATGGCGTCTTCACGCTGAAGTGATTTCATCTACCTGCTGAAAAAATAACATACGATTGACATTTAGTCAGTGTCACTTCTGTTAAGAGGAAAAAAATTGAGGAAAAAACTACCAGTTTCTTACCTGAACCTTCTTGACGTTCTCTTGTGACAGTTAAACTGAAATCTGGATGATAACAAGCCAAAATGTTTGCACGGAATATTCTGTCTGGTTAGTTTGTCCTAGATTTACGTATCACTTTTTAATTGGTCTATACTCGGGAGAAATGAAATATGATACGCGAGCGGCTTCATTCTTTGGACTTGAAAACACAACGTAAACGTTGACAAAGAAGTTTTTATACTAGTATTTAATACTAGTATAATACTTGGCATTACACTCGGATCTTGAAAGTATAATCTAAGTGCACTTGGAACCTTCCTAGAGTTTGCAAAGGTAAAATCAATAATGTACTTAATTGGAGTTTACTTGACCATGGAAACGTTCGAATTCTAAGCTCAAAGAAGCCGAAATGCGCCGCCAAGTAAGGTCTACACCACACATGAGAACGCTCTTGACCAATAGGAAATGGAGGCCAACTGAAAGCAATGTGCAGCGTTGCTACAATTCTGATGAACACACAAACGAACAACTTTCTTGAATTTCATTTTCATAGAGAGGCTTTTCAAATCATCCGACGCCAAATGGTTACCCTGTGAATAGTGGGTTTCTTCTACCCCAAACGAAAGAGAAACCTCTGGCTTACCTCAGGCCAGGTCCAACACATGCTCAGAGTCAAGTCTGACAAATCTGATTAGTTCGGATCTCAATCTATTGTGTTTAGAAAGCCATTCAAAAGCAGAATGTCGTTGGACTGAGCAAGAGGTCGCAAGAGGTCACGATTCTTGGTGCTGACAAAAAGGAGCGCGGCCTCTGGGGACGAGAATGGGAGAGAAACCATTGCGAGCAACCATCTACTTTTCCATCAAGCATGCGCGAGCTTGTCACGCCCAACGTGATGGATTTGATGTCAATTTCATTTGTCAATTAATATTTCGCTAGAAGCAAGAGATCGGTACAAAAGAATTCAAATATGTAGCTGTGACTAAAAGAAGGACGGGGAAGTGGGACTTAGGACTCGGGGACTAGGGACGCCGGGACAAATAGTAAGATAAAAAGTAGTTTAACAAATAAAAAATTGCAAATAAATACACAGGCAAAGTTACACTTTGAGAAAACAAATTATAAAAATAAAATATTTTCCCAAAAATCGATTTCGTTTGTTCCTTTGTGTTGCTTCCGTTGCTGTGTTGTTCTTTAGCAACAATGCAACTATATGCATTTTTTCACGATTTTACTGCCAAACAATAATCGCATTTGCGATATGTATGACTGAATTTACTGGGAAAATACTTGAAGTAATATACTCTTTCATCACGTGTGAAGCCAAGTTTTCTAAAGTTCGACTTGAGATTTTCAAGTGCACTTGGATCAAGAGCTTACTTGAAACTAACTTAGCTTCTACTGACTACTGTGAAGCCAAATAATTGAATGAGTAAATGAATAATTGAATGAATGAATGAATGAATGAATAATGAATGAATAAATGAATGAATGAATATCTTTATTTAAGTGTGAAACTGGAATAGCGCTAAAAAAACCACTACATGGAGACACTATCACTAAATTAAAGTAAACAGTTACTATACCCATTAAAATATTCCCATTTGTATAGAGACCCCTTTATTTGTAGATAAGTTTCGGAATTTCTGTGGTAAATAAATATTCATACGTAGCTACAGACAAGGATGCGTCTACTTTTATTCGTTATGCACTTAACTGAATAAATGATTGCTGACAGCGCTCTCCTCTTTCGTTTCGTGTCAGTTGCTCACAGGAACTCAAGATGCGTGTGTTGTTAAAAAGTTACTAAACGCGAATGACGCGATTGCACTGTGGAATAGCTTACCCTTGGATATTCGTCAGTCACTCTCTCTTGATGTATTTAAATCTAAGTTAAAAAATCATGATTTTGATGGTAGATATACACGAATTCCTTGTAAAGCAGGTCTTTATCATTTCTCTTATTGTAGTAGTTGTTAATCATTTATTAGTTAGGTAGTTAAATTAATTTCAATATTGTTAAGTCCTGAAGGAAATACCGTGTCTAAATAAAGATTTTACCTTACCTTCCTTAACCGCGTTCAAGATACTACTGAGCCACTTTCACAAGAGTCCAGTGTTTCAGATTTGGTTCCCTGTTAACTTATAGTCACGATCCAGCAAGTCATAAAATCTGAGAAATACGATACATCAAAAGTAACTTTCCTAGATATATCGATATACCAACGAAAACACCAGTACACCTAAAAACTCAACGATGTGGGTTCGCCTAGCCAACACGTGCAATGAAGCTAACAATCAATTATATTTACCGCGGGGTGTCAAAGTTTTCTTTTGTTTGTTTACCATGTTGCCTGTTATATTACTCTGACACTGTTTATCATATTCCTGTGTTTAAGTGAAAAGAGTGGATGCCATGTTCTCTTTCAAGTGTATGATCACAACTTTAAGCTAAATAAATAACTTATAACTTTTGACTTATGAAATAATCCTGACTTCGGTTTGTGAGTGTTCCTGCTGTGTTCAGTAGAAATTAAAATGTTTTTCCTAGACCCCTGACCGTGAAAGGAGATGACCGCTCATAAAAACTCATTAAAAACTCGTACTATGAATGTTCTCAACAGCGTGTCGCCGTGAGTGCTCCCTTGAAAATTTTGCCAGCAGGCCTCCTCGCGGTTTGCTCTGAAGATCATGCACATACCTTGGGAAAAAACCCACTGTTTAATTTTGATATTACTTATTGCAATTGTCTCTTTAATAACTGCTATTGTTATTGTACTTTTTAACCATTTTTTTCCAATCCTAAACTCTATATTCAATTCACACTGAAGATGGTAAAACAATCGGTCCGCCGAAACATGTTTGTTAAACTTACGAGAGTCGTGGTTTTCTTCAAAAGTATGAATGCATTACTGTAAATTTCTAAGTAAGCGACATCGGTCAGTGTAAGTTCTAGATATTTTCCGTGTTATTTTAGCCTAATAATTTTTCCTCGTCATTCAATTCAGTTTACAAATGCATTACGTTTCACATCTTGGCAACATCAATTGCTTTTAGAAGAATTTCATCAATTTAAGCATCAACTCTCTACATGTCACTTTATGTATCCGCTGGATGTAATAAGACTGAAATGAATGAACTTTCCATTTTTCTGACGATGAGACATCGATAAAGTCTGCTACGTACTTCAGTGTTTATTCGTTATACAATTTGTCTCGTTCATATCATAGTGTTTCATTAGTATCATATGTGTTTCATTAGATTACTTTAACACTGCTACTTTTAGTAAATTGTTACAATTTCTAAATAGCATTAGGCCATCCCTTTTTTTCTCCGTTTAGCGTCGTACGACCAACCTAGATTTTCGCGTTTTCCAAAAAAAAAAATAATAATTTGGAGAACGCAATGACATAAATGACTGGTTTATCGGCTTAGCTTACTTTGTCACTGATTGTAAAGCCACACGTAAATTGTGGCTGATTTCTTAATAAAGACTTCTACTGCTGCATAATTTCAAGAAATCGTCACTTTTGAATCTGAAATACCGACGATGTTTTGTGCTGGCAGTGCCGCGCATTAAACAATGGCGCTTTTTCTTTGCGGCTGGACCTCACCATAGGGGTAAATTGTCATTTTCTCGAAAACGAGTACGGTGGCCGATCTTTTTTTTCTTTTGTTTTGAATTGAGTAATACATTTCTCTATGTAAAGTAAATATAGATAATTCTCAGTATAGAACAAGAAACAATGGTCGGAAACTTGAATTTAGCAAGGAATCTTGTTAATATAAGGATCTATGGGGTATAAACGAGGTGCTGTTGCTCCTAATTAAACGAGCACGGGAACCCCTTACGCTTTTGTAGATTGTGCCCGAAAAAAAGCATATTATGCTTTTAGGAGTGCTCATATTTTTTAGAGATTATGCCAAAATTATGCTACTTTCTGAAAATTATGCCCTCTATCACCGAAATTATGCTACTTAGATTTAAGGAAAATAAAGATCAATTTTAACTTTAATAAACATTCTTATAGTCCACCTTCCAGTTTCACAGTCTTTAGCATCGCAATTACGCATGTGCGGAAATCGAAAAGCCAAATCGTTAACAAATGATATCAAAATCAACTGTTTCTGGGTTGTGTATCCGGGTCAGAAAGTGATAGCCCGAATACTTGTTTTAGACGCCATCCAGGGCTGGAAGTGCTGGAAGTGGATGTACTCGAAGACGACGCCATCTTTGATCTGGGGCGTGAGGGGCCGAGCCGCCGAGCCGCCGGGCCAAAAGAGTGGTGGCCTGACGAGAGTCTCTCTGATATCCGGACCACAGGGTGACCTGGAGTCGGCCAGACCACATTTGACCGTGGGCCTTAGCACAGACCTCAAAATTTTCCAAAACACAATACAGAAATAAAATACAACCTGAATTATTCTAGAACTATGATGGGTATTTTTTGTTTTCAACGCATAAAAGCTTGGATTATGCTATCAGTGCTAAACTAAAAAAAAAGCTTAAAATAATGCTCGTTTTGCTAAATTATACTTAAAATTATGCTATCACAATCTACTGAAGTCTAGGACCCCTCATTTTTATTTCAAAATTGAAGTTTCTATAATATAAACAATCAATCAGTGCAGGTTCTATTTCAGTGGAATGATCTTAATCACGACGTCCATCTTTTCTTCCTCTACTGTCGCCATGCCGACTTTCTAACCTCGTCGTTTCAGGCTCCGCAGATATTATGCTGAGGTACTGGGTCTCCTAGTTCCAGAATTCTTCTCCCAATTTTTTTTTGGGGGGGGGCTTTTTTTTTTCTTTTCCGACCGACGGACCCAACATCAGGAAACGTATTCGACAGTAAACGAGAAAAAAAGCTAAGGGGATGGCCTTATATCCTACGATATCAAGTCTTCAACCAGATATACTTGTCAATTAGAAAAGCGAGTGAATTCGGTTAAGGAGATACTACAAAGTCAACAACACAACATTTTGTTTTGAACGGTCCAAAAGCACATGGGTAAACTGTAGTGCAAGGACCACTTGTACAAACAGCAGCGGAGTGAAGCCGGATCTTAGTTTAGATCAGGATCAGCAGTGAAAGACAAACTATAAAACCAATTGAAAGGCTGACCGGACGGCTAAAAATGATACATTTGATGCCCAATATTTCGGTTAGACAGAAGTCACCTTCCTCAGGGGCTACACTGAAGCTAAGCAAATATGGATAAAACGGTCACAAATTTAAATGATACTATGTTGCAAAATATCACCTCTCTCTTTTTCAGCTTTGAAATTTTCAGCTCAGTTTACTTTTAAGATTCTTTGTTAACGTACAATTGCTTTTACTTTTTTCTACACTTCTTTCGTGCTCTACCGCTTCCTGCGTGCTTTGCAACAGAACAGAGCACAGTCGAGGCTTCTTCATTCATGATTTTTAAGTAGATGCACTTCTAGTTGGGACTGATTATTCGTGAGGACGTGGCCCCTGAATCCACAGTTTCAAGTAACTTCACTAAACGGCGTCAGGATGGCTTTAAAACGGAACAAGAGACAAGTTTGCGACATATTTTGAGGTAGGAAAACTTTATTTCAAATGAGATAGTTATTTACATGTTTGTTTTTACGATCGGTGATTTTCCCATACAGTTCTGTATATACACAAGCTGTCGCATACACCACATACTTTGAGCTTGGCCAGTGTTGCCTCCGAGCTCCCTCTGTCGTTATGACGGAAAGCCTGGAAACGAAGTTATCTATCGGGTTGAAAAGCATGCTGGGCCTGATTCTGGGCTACAGCTGGGCGCCATATTAGATTAGTGTTGGGAACTTGTCTGTGGCGGCTTTGCAAGGGAATTACAGGTGTTACGAGAGAAAAGAAGGGTGAAGATGCCTGTTAGGGTGAATCCAGCGATTCGGGTATGTTGGAACCTGTAAAATGTAGTGCTGAATTTTCCTGTTTAAGACAACTTCAAATGACTTTCTCATGCTATGTGCAGCTCTCCAGGAGTCATAGTTTTTGTTGAATGTTATTCAGTTATTTCTGTTAGTTGTGGCTGTTTCAATAAGTTGTGTAGTGATGCAAGCTTTACCTGAAACGTAAAGAATTGCCTTCGAAGATCGGACTTTCGATCTGGATCAACAATATGCTTGGACATAGTGAGATAATGGTTTGACATTGACTATTTTTTTGATATACTTGGACCTCAGGTCGATTAGCTCCAAGCCTGTTACAACTTCAAACCAGAAGTTTGTTACCCCCCTCCCCCCCACCCCCACCCCCTGTCGAAAAAAATTGTCTTTTTAACTTACTAAGTATATTGTTGGCAAGCGTTCGGCAAGCCTGTGTTTTTATAGAGGAAAAGGTCGGTCATCACCGAGTGCATTGGATAGAATGATGAGATTTTGATTTTTTTTTAAAAGTAAACTAGATGTTACATTACAGTTACGGAATATTTACATTATAGAGCTTTCTATTTATGACACAGTACTAAAATCAACTTATAGTTGGCTACATTTGATTTTTGAGGCTGTGGTTTGAGAAAAACTACAAGCAGCTCAAAGGCTCCTAACCATGACTTCCTGGGTGCTAAGCACATGCGCTTACAAGAGAAAAGTAAGTTTTTCTAGTCACTCAAAGGCAAAAGTTACTTTCCTGTGGCAGCTGGGTGCATCTAGAGTGCAGCCCTGATTATGGTCTGACAAGAATGAAAACCAGGCAAATGTCAAGTCCGTGTACTCCTTTTTCTCCTTTTAAGGCATCAGTGTACCCCAAAATGGACAATTTTTGCCACATTTTAGTTATTCCCAAATACATCTCATTGAGTTCTTTTAATTGCAAAAAGTTCTGCATAAAAAGGTTTCTCCTAGACAAAGTTGTCATGATCAATAAAAGTGCCATCAAAAGGCATGTGATAGAAGCACAATTTTGCTTTGCATCACGCAAGTAGTTTGTCCCACGTGATCGCTTTGTATGTAGTGAAGATGTCTTTAAAAAAAACGCAAAAGATTGAGTCCTTTTTCAAGTGGGAAGAAGGCAACCAAAACGGAAAACCTCAAAGGTATTTCATAAGGACTGGGCCAAGCGCTAGCTGCTAGTGATAAGGGCTCATCAGCTTTGAGAAAGATAAATTGTTAGAACTTGATGGTCTTGATGAAGAACAAGACTATGTGGCTCCCATCTTTAGTGCCAGCTGTTTGACACTTAAAGGAAAGCGTAGTGAAGGTGTGCAAGAGACAAAATCACAAGAGTCTGAATTACCATAGTTATTCATTTGTCCTCATCTGTGTAAGATCCAGAAAACACCGAGCCTTGCTGCCTCAATAGAGTGAAAAACTGTAAGTTGCAATATTCTTTTTGGGGCTTTGTAGATACATGGCCGATTGTCACACACTTTGCTGACATTCTGAATAGCCAACTAATGTATACAGTACAACTATGATAAAAGGAGGTCTTACGCTGATATTCTCATTTCCGAAAGCAAAGTTTCTTTTGTGGATTTGCCGTTAAAATTTCCTTTGCTTCCTCCTTCATGCTTTTAGATCACTTAGTTTTGGCCTTCGGCAGCGTGAAGTTATTGCATCCAGTGCGTCCAAAACAGTGAGTGTAGCAGTGGAACAGAGAGCTTTGTTGGTATTTCCCGCCCGAGAAACAACATGAGGCACACGTTTCCAGTTTGTTTACAGCAACTTTTCGTCCTTTTTCACTGAAATTTGGCAAGGATGTTGCGTGATAATGTGGCAAAAAACCTGTGTTAGGGAATTTTTATTTTTGAACTCCTTCAAAAGTAATAAGTATTTACATTGTAAGCAAGGGTAATGTGTGTTTTACATGTACATGTATAAAAGCTTAAAGTTTAACAGCATATTAAAAACGAACCAGACAAGTAATCAAAATTCCCCAATACGGTTTTTTAGATCAAGGTGTGAAGAAAATGTTGCTCGATGTCACTCGCTTTCTCTGTGAAATTCTGACTGAAAATGAACTCAATTTGTGAAACTACATACTTTTGGGAAATGATAGCTATTTTAGGAAAGGGTTTTATTCTTTGCCTTATATCAAGTAGTAATCGGAATCTGCAATTAGTAAGCTTTCAGAAAATATATACTTTATTGGGCTTTTATGAAACATGTGACCTTGAAGCAGCGACTATGCGAGGTTGTCTTTTGGGGTACACTGATACCTTAAAAGTCTCCATGTTGTATTGTTGAAATGGGCTTTTCAAGGTATACAGTCTGCCCAAGTATCAAACTTTTCTGTTTTATTTTTAATTTATTTATTTAATTCAGGTTCAATCTTAATACAAACAATATTACATAATTAAAATTAACCAACGCTTACACTACCCTAATTACAATTAATTACTAACACTAATTACTGTACATAATAATTTACAACACTTCTGCTACAGTCAGGGTTCTCCCAAAAATTTGAAGTAGAGGGAGAATATCTTTGAGTAGGCGCTGGACAATGCTGATAAAAGACTTGCAGTGGTTTTACCAGGGCCATGTGGAGGAGGGGGCCTACCTTTTATTGGGGGATTCAGGAGCCTCTCCAAGAAAATTTTGAGACTAGGGTTCTAAAAAGTGCATTTCAGTGTAATTTAATTAAACAATAATGGTTTTAAGTTCTTTTCTTAAAGAAAAGGAATTTCACTATGCAAAAAAAATATGTTTAATTGTCGTCATCCATATTAAACTCTGAATCTGCATCAGACAGGTCACTGTCATCCTTCATGTCCATGTTATTTACTTTGAGTAGTCGGCACGCCAAGGATGACTAGATGGCCAATTTTGCTGCTTGCCGGAGCTTGCGTAGAACTCTGTACAGTATACAGAGCTAAAACAACTTACAGTACAATGCTTACGAAACGATACTACACTCTTTACATTACAGTATTTATATAATGGTAACAATTAAATAAATTTAACAGCTACGAACAAGACTGCGGCTAGCTTAAAGAAAAGAGTTACCATAAGCAAGAGTGGAAAGAAAAAGACAAAGCGAAGTGAGAATTATATTAGTTTTCCCCAGATATTCAAGAATCTATGTAGCTTTCTTTGGGCAGTATAACGTTGCTTTAAAATATCAAGTTTATCTTGGAGACGGAGAAGAAAGCTATCAAAACAGAAGTTACCATCACATGAACTTGTCGCGAAGATCTGGAATTTCGCAATAAGGAGAGTGACATTAACCCTTTAGTGCGCAAGGGGTCTCCCTTTGATGAGTAAAATCGTCTGGCGTTAGACAGAGTAAAATCTATAAGTCAACAGTGCGCATTAAAGGGTTAAAGGAGATAGTTTTTTAACCCTTTAGTGCGCAAGGGGTCTCCCTTTGACGAGTAAAATCGTCTGGCGTTAGACAGAGTAAAATCTACAAGTCAACAGTGCGCATTAAAGGGTTAAGTGCCTGTTTATTTTTGATATTATTATGTCAACCGTTTTGGATGTTAGATTCAGTTAAATTGACCACTTGTTTGAATTTCTGGTACCACCAGTTGGTGGATCTATCCCAGAAAACCTTAGATACAGTACTGGTAATCAGTTTTATTTGGGAGCTAATCAACTTACAGTAGGTTTAGGGATGAATATACCTCTGGTTGATCATGGAGGGCTGACAGGTCTGAGGCTATTTGACTTGGATGCTAAAGGCAGCGCTCCAAGCTGTGACCATTTTGGTCCCCATGGCGAGTGGAAAAATTTCTGGCGGCCAAAGTTCTGGCGAAAGTCGTCAATAGACCATTTTACAGTTGTCTGCTCGGTGACCTGGCCTTTGAATGGAAGCGAGGCTGGAGGTGACCTTGCTTTGATAAAGACCTCTCTGCTTTTGTAATGTAAAAAAACCTAGTTAACATTATAACAACTTGATTTACACAACAAAAGCAGTGAGGTCTGTATCAAAACAAGGTCACCGGCAGC
This sequence comes from Catalaphyllia jardinei, assembly GCA_022496165.2. Taxonomy (NCBI): domain Eukaryota; kingdom Metazoa; phylum Cnidaria; class Anthozoa; order Scleractinia; family Caryophylliidae; genus Catalaphyllia; species Catalaphyllia jardinei. The sequence goes on along the minus strand of CM042747.1, from coordinate 41,996,555 downwards.
CTCACTGCTATTCAGTGGCCAGGTCACTCAGCAGAGAACTATAAAATGGTCTATTGGCGACGAACAGATTAAAAGAGAAATTTACTAGAAAAATTGTCAATAATAGGACAGCATTACCTGTCTTTATCTTTTCAGAAAGTCAACATGAATGCATAAACTTACTGTAGCAACGTAAAGTGTTTTAAACGTGATGTTTGGCGCATTAGCCATTCGTGTAATAGGTTATGAAGTGTCCTCCCCGTTTTTTTTTGGCAACTGAATTTTTTTATGGCAACCATTTTACATTTAAAGGTTGCCAAAAGGTGACTTTATGAAAAAGTGAGCTTGGAGCACTGAGAGGACTGGATGCCAGCTCTACTATAAAACTCAACATCAGCTTATTACATATGTTGAGCTTAGAACCTTACAAGCTTACATCAAATCTACTGATCTTTTGATTAAAATTAAAACTTTGCTCTACTGAAGTTTGTCAGGTTTTTTCATTATTCTGTGTCATTGGCAAGAGGCTATGAAGGGTACTGAGGGCCCATGATTTGGCTTTGCTGGCCCTTGGCACAAGCTGGAAATAATGTGCAACAATTTTATTATTCCACAGTTTTCAAGATATGCAGCTCTGTTGGTTGGCCTAGGATATGGATACAAAAGAAATGGTAAAATTACCTTTGTTGTTTAATACTTTTATTACTACTTAGCAGTTGCCAGACAGTGATAATTGATTGCTTTCAAGGAATTTATCAGACAGGTTTATTTACTTGTAAGTTTTAATGCAGTCAAAGCTGACTTATAAGGAACCACCTTGACAACTTGAACAAGTGGTCATACCTAACATTGGTTGTGTACAAGACTGAGTTTTACAAGGGACCACACTAGTGAGAGGCGCAATAGCCTCATGGTTAGTGCGCTCGACTCCGGAGCGAGCGGTCCGGGTTCAAGCCCTGGCCGGGGACACTGTGTTGTGCTCTTGGGCAAGACACTTTACTCTCACAGTTCCTCTCTCCACCCAGGTGTATAAATGGGTACCGGCGAATTTAATGCTGGGGGTAACCCTGCATCCCCCCCATCCAGGGGGGAGTAGAAATACTCCTAGTCGCTTCATGCTACAGAAACCGGGATAAGCTCCGGCCTGATGGGCCACATTTGGCCCGAATGCAGACTTTGCAGAATGAAACAACAGAGGCTGATTGCTAATCATCCAATACACCAAGTCCTTATCTATACTGTGTAACTTGTTTGCGAATTGTCAAATCTTGTTACAGGTACATGTGTCAAAATTTTACTGATATGATATTGAGGCTTAACTTAGCTGAATAAATAAATAAATAAATACAAATGGCTCTAGGAATGATTGCCAAGTTGTTATTACTGGTAACACTTTTTGTACCTTCCATCGAAGCGTAATTAACTGCACATGTACAGTGTGTATTATTTAAATAACTCATTGACATAATTATCTGGACATTTCAGTGGCTCATTCCTTAAATTACACATCTACAATCATGTTCATCTGCATGTATTCAGAAAGCCACTGAAACATCTGCCAATCACAGTGGATTGATTAGTTATTCTTGAAATTCTTCCCAGAGTACCTCAAACCCATAGCAGCTCGTGAAAGAGAGGTGGAAGCTGCAAGAGCCAAGGAAAAAGCGGAGCTTGAAGCAATTAAAAAAGCTGAAGCTGCTAAAGGTTTGTTTGTGTGTACATCGTGCCTGAAATATGTTATGTTCTGTGAATCATGTTTTGAATCCCACCAAGGTCAAAAAATCTTTTTTTTTGCCCTACACTGTAGGTGTCCTCAATTTCTTTTAAAATCAACACTGGAAGGAAAATTCATGGGTTGTTTTTAGCACATTTTACTTACCACAAAAGATCAATTTTCTCAGAGGTACATTGTGTAATTGTCTGATTTTTAGTGTGGTTGGTTTTGATGCAACTATTTTCTTTGCAGTGCCGCTGTTTTAGACAAGCCACTTCAAGTGATGTGATTGTGAGAACTGTAAAGTTGTCGTTCATTCTCAGCATGACTTTGAATCTTCACTCTTGTAATGCACTTGTCTGTTCTTCTATGCAGCACATGGTGTTTTTGTCGTACAGCTTGTAATCATTGGTATCTGACTGGAATGGTGAAATAAAGTTTCTTCCTTTTTGGCATAGTTTACAAGTATTTCACATAAAGATGCATGTACAATACAAAGTGAAGTATATGTAAATGTTATCTGTCAACCGGGAGGTCCCTACTGGGAAAAGCTGTATCCAAGGTCTTAAGTATGGTCACAGCAGAGTGTCCCATGGAAGATCAAGGGCACAGTTTTTTCCAATCTAGACCAAGGCAGCAAAAAATGTGTGGTATTACTGTGGTATTACTTTGAAAACAACTTTGCTGTTGAATTTTGATTAAAGCCACCAGTTCAAGTCTAGAATACTTGTACATTAACAATTCAGGAACAAAATGTAACATTTGACTCAATGTTGAATGTTTCAATTTTTTGTCGTTTAATGGTGTAACAAAATGCTTAAAACGTTGGCAGAAATGGAAATTTGCAGCAGTCTGTATTCGAGGTCTAGGTAGGAAATCCAGACTGCTGGCCAGCATGTGTGAGTTTCCATTGAGATTCAAGGATTTACGATTCCAAACTGCTGAGAAGTTGGAGTAAAAAAAATTATACACCTTGTACAGCTGTCTTCTTGAGCTGTGCACCTAACATTACTTGCCATATACGTCTAAAAGTCAGGAGAATGATTGTCACACCCTAGGGATTACAATTTGTGGCATGGTACAAGTAGGTACCATTTCAGAGAATAAAAATCTCAAGTGACTGTGGTCAGAGTTACAATGTACCAATGTACAAAGTAGGTGTTGCTTGGTTTTGTTTGATAGGATTTGTATATTGGGTTGCTATCTAATTTGCCTGGAAATTTGTTCAAATCATGACCACAGCACAATATTCTGGTAGCTCCCTGTTTAAAAAACATCAACGACAAAACAGTTCAACAGTTGATGTAGTTTAATTGCTGCTCTTTCCTATGAATATTATAATCTAAATTGTATTTTAATAGATTTGCAATGATTATAAAGTATAGTATATCGATGGTTCTCACAGCATGCAACAGTAGGATCAAACAAATCGTAGAAATACTTGGAGACCACACATGGAATACAGTGGAACCATGTTAATCTAGTCACCCAAGGTGGTCTACAAAAATTTGGCCGCGTTAATGGTATGGCTGTATTAAGTGTTATTTAAACAAGGAAACAACTGTCTGAACTTTTGTTTGGGCCAGAATTAAGTGACCGTAACAATAAGGTGACCATAATGTGGGGTTCCATAGTATTACAACAATTATCTGAAAATAGTTAGTTTTTTACACTGTCCATGATGGTTTCCCCAAGGTTGATGAAACTTTTCTTTGGGGAACAAAACATCCATACCTCCCCCACGGCAGGAATTTTTTTCAAGACCCTTCCCCCAACACACCTGTGGAAATTTGAATAAAGCTTCACACATTTCTTTAAATTTTTGGGTCTTACAGAATAGCCACCCCCCTGGAAATTCCAATCCCTTCTGCAGGGGGAGTATGGATATTTTCTGGAAGTGCACATTCCCTGGGGCAGCTGTGGTCTGTAGGCCATTTCTTAAAAGCCAAATATTTAACCTAGCTCCAAGGCTTGGAAGAATAAAACAAGAAATCATATTAAAGAATAAATAAGCAAATTGTTGTTGTTGGTTAGTTTTTGGCTCAAGAGCCCTAAATCCCAGTCAATATTTATTCGCATTTTGTAAATCTTAGAACGAAAACACTACAATAATATAATTATGTACAAAAATAACAGTCTTCTGTGTTTATTCCATGAAATTATTCACTGTATACAGCAACATGAATTTGTTTTCTTCGCCTGCAAGAACAAAGAGAATATTGTAGATAAATAAAGAAATTTAGTGTTGAGGACAAATTCACGACTGCAGCTAGACTACCTTCATTGAAAAAACCATTAATTTTTCATGGTGCTTTAAGGGTGTACAGTCATAAATATCAAGGAACCATTGACTTTGTTCTCTAACAACAAGTGGCTACTGGATTCGAAAACTTGTAAAACAAACTGAGCTCAACAGAACTAATAATCAAGGCAATTATCCAAGAAATTCTGTGGTTCCCGTAATGTCCACCACAGCCATGGCCATTTGCACATGTTATTGTATATTATTATTTTAATTGTACCACAAGAAAGAGTGAGTGACTCTAAAAAACAACTAAAAAACATAAGTTGTTGGTGGTGTTAAATGTATAATAAGCGTGATCATTACAGATGAAAGAAAACAAAAATTGGTTGGTCAATTTTCCATATTTTGTTAATTAATATACGTTGCTAAGTGACACGATGGTTGACATGATTCAAAACGTTTCAGTGATAAAGACATACGTGCAAGGTTGTCAACAAAGGCCGTAACCTGTATTAGAAAACAGTCCTAAGAAAGCACACGCGCTGATTGGTTAAAAAGCCTGTTTGTATAACTCGATGTAGACACAGAACTAAGCGCGCGCTGTTGACGTAGTGATGGCGCGAGCAAAGAGAATTTACATTTTGATAATCAAAGTTTACAAGTTGTTTTCCTTTTTCTCGTCGTGGTGTTTTCTAAAAGAAATAGAAAACATGTAGTCCGTGTTTGTATCGAGTTATACAAACACTCGTGAAAGTTTGGGAGAACTCGAAAAAGCTGTGGAAACACTCGCCTGCGGCTCGTGTTCCCACAGCATTTCTCGTTCTCCCAAACTTCCACTCGTGTTTGTATAACTCGATACAAACACGGTACATGTTTTCTATTTCTTAAACACTTGTTATTGCTGACAATGTTTGATAGACCGATTTTGTTAATTCCTGTATTGCATTGCGCATCCCTACTGCGCACGATTTTCGCATCATTAGCGCGCGCAAATGAGCGCATGCACATGGAAAACGTATATTTTTTTATTGCATAATAATAGTGCCCATGTTATCCTCTTTAACATAAAAAAAAATTTAAAAAAATTTACCGGAAGGAAAAAAATTATAGCTGAAAACGTGCACAAAACCTTACTCTAGGATGTAAAGTATGACCACGAAAACATCGACTCGACGAACGCATTTCGTCCACCTCGTTTTCAATGGTGCAATTTTTTCCACAAATTTTATAAGATATTGTTCCATATGTTCCATACTTTCTTCCTGTCAAGTTTTCGTCCGAGTATTACTTCAATAAACTGTACTTTCAGCTGCCGCAAAATGTAACATGGATCAATGAATAACAAGATTGGCCCATCATATCTCTTTTATGAGAATGGTGACCTATCTTTTTTATTTTATTTTTCGAAACAGTGCTTTGTAGGGATCATTCAGACAAAAGTTTAAAAAAATTCATTGGTAATTTTTATTTCTGAGGAATCACCTTAATACAATTCACCCGTAAAGTAGCAAGTTTGTTACCAGGGTCTGGAAGGGTATACTTGGGATCTGGGATTTGACCAAAATATGGTGAGTGAATTGGGGAAAACAATAAATATCTTGACAGGATTCGGGATTTGACTGCTCCCTGGGAAGCGGGACTCACCAAAATTTGTGCATAGGATGTGGTTTGCTTGTCTGTAGGAAATTCTATATTCTGCTAAGCGGCAAGGAACATAACAACCTATTCAACTTCCTGAAGCACTTAAATTAAAGCCACTAGGTTAGCAGAAATCACTAAGAATAATTGCCTCGGAGAAAACCCCAAGGTCATTCACGATCATCATACTGAGGTACAAAAAAACTATTCTTTTTCGTAAGAACCTTTAAGAACATCAGCGCGTAAATTCAAAATATCATAAGCGCCAACACAGTTAGTAGTTTTAAAGCCAAGCTAAAAACTCACTTATTCCGCCTCGCATTTTTATCATAGTTGTTTCTATTATTGTAAGTTTTACTTTTAATTGAAATTTTAGCTTTTTAAATCATTGTAAGTTTGCTTTTAATTGTAATTTTAGCTTTTTAACCTTTTTATTCCGTTTTTAATCTTGTCATGTGCATTTGAACATTTTATGGAATTTGCGCATTATAAATGTTATTATTATTGTTATTAAGGGTCAATCTACATATTACATTTATTAGCTGTTGTAGAAATTAGGCTTTTTAATGCATTTTTCTGGGAAAGAAAAACGGGATTCAGGATAGTGATGAAGAAAGTGCAGGATGTGGGATTCTCACGCAAAAGGAGCAGGAATGTGGGATCAGGACCCCCTCCCCCTTCCAGACCCTCTGTTATGGGTGTCAATATCAAGGCTACAGGTAAATTAAAACTTAATGACAGCCCTGACATGAACTCCTTTTAACTGCAATAAAGGCCACAGCAAGCAGTGTACTATACGTACACTGTATTAAGGTCTGACCGGTAATAAGTAGCTTAAAAATAAGAAAAAACCAAGTTATTTTACTTACAGTTTTGTAAAAGGCTTTTGATTGCAGGGTTAATCCTTCAGATTTCTCTACAAGATCATCAAGTTTCTCTCCTCTCTGTAGCACAGCTTCAATTGTATTATGCTACCAGGAAAAAAAGGAAGAACATACATGCAAATGAAAAATCAAAGAATTTGTTTGCTCAGGGCTCAAAAAAGTGCCATTCCATTGTCCCCGACAAGTAGGTTTTCCTTCTGGGCAAGTAACATTTCACTCTTACTTGCTCAATGGGTAAGGGATCAGGCAAGTCATGTGAGAGATAAATCATTAAAAGAGAAAACGAAGGCTGGCCCCGAGAGCAAGCAAAACATGAGAGTTACTTGTCCCAAGGGCAAGCTGGAATTCAAGTTTTTTTCGAGCCCTGTTGCTGCCAGGAAGAAATGGAGTGCAGGTAATAGACCAATTTTGATATATAAAATTCAGCCTAACACAATAGACCTCAGTACAAGATTCCAGGGAATAACTACTAACAGAGTTTGTGGGGTTCATTCCCCAAGCCTCGTGTCGGGGTCTATTGTGTTTTAAGCTGAAATTTTGTCTATCAAAATTAGGCTAAAAAAGATTACTAAGACTGTTACACAGCTCTCTAAGGAAATTCAATCAGTTCTTTTAAAACTTACTAAGACTATTTTTGTTTCATCTAGTTCTGCTTGTACTTTTGTCATCGCATCAGCTTCTCTTGGATTCTGTCACATTCATAATACAAAAAAAAATTTACCTGTAATTATTTTAAACGTAACAGTCACTTGATAGGTAGTATGTATAAAAATCAATATTAATAAAAGATCTAGCAAACTCAACTTTACAAAACACTACATAAAATAATAATTGCGTTCATCAAAGAACGCTTTCATAATGCAGTTGAAATTGACATTCTTGGAATTTTTGGATGTGTATTCATGGTTACAAATTTGCCCCCCCCCCCCCCCGAAAAATTCTTCAGGGGCAAATTCTTCAGATGCAAATGACGTCATTGCAATCGACCATGTGCTTTGTCTGTCTCACGTTTTCTTTCACGTGTCGGCCTGCTTGTTATTATAACCATGGTCCCGGCCAGTAAACTGGTACTACATATGAGCACGTGAGTAGGCCATGTAGACTTTGGACTTTCTTTCCATGTGCTCTCGATCGCTGCCAGAGGTAGAGTTGGATACTTCTGCTGTGGAATTTTGAGGCTGAGTAGTATTACATTCAGTAGTGTGATGTTATTTAAACGTTCGTTCGGGCTCACGAAGAGCTTGTTTATTTTTTATGTACACGAACACGATCGCCTAGGCTTTGGGATGTTAACCGTGGAAACAGCTGTAATTCCCGGTTGTATTTGATTGCATTTGTTGATTTAGTTCCAATTTGCGACAGAAAAGGTCAGTCGTATCCGGTGGCATATTATTTGGAATAGGTGGAAGAGTACTCTGAGGGCAAGATCCATAAGAGTGAACCTGAACCACTGAACGGAAATGTAAATACCGTGTACTTTGTTAATCAGGCTAGGGGAAGTACTCGAATCAGTCGCACGGTCGGCACGGAGTTTGTTTGGGATGAACGAGCACTCGATTGCAAATATTTACTTATATTTGAGCTTCCTGCCTAGAACAGTGTTCGTAAAAAATATACTCTTACAAATTAGCTATTGCACTTAAACATTACAAGTTAATGTGAAAATATTTAGCAGGAAATCTGAAGGCCGATGTAAATATTTTAGTCCTATTCGTCCTATTCAGGTCTGAATCCTATTAAACTGAGTGAGTCTACGGAAACTGGAGCTGTCATGCAACGTAGTTTATACCAAAACCTCTTCAATCAGAATAGCATGGTCTTTGTCACTGAAATATCTTTCTGTAAAACCCCGGTTGATGAAAAAAGGTTGGGTTTTAGAGGTTGAAAGTCAGCTTGGGAAATCATTTAAGGTATCTGTATAAAAGTTTATACGGCGTCGAACGCACTCTCATAATCTCTGATTACTACTAGTTATTAGTATCACCCAACTAGTGGACTAATGCAAATCCTGCATTTTGATTGGCTACGCTACTAGGGGTCTAATAGTAATAGTCATCGAGTAGCGAAATTCGCCGGTTTTTCCTTCGTTTTTTCCCCCAAATAAATATTTCCTAAACTTGCATTTGCTAACTTTGTTATTGCCTTTTCTGTCCGACTAGTTGGGTGATACTAAAACAATTAGACCCTTCGCCCTCAAGGGCCACGGGTCAATAGCCCACCCGTAGCCCTTTCGAGCTACGGGTCTAATTGTTAATTATACCTGATAATCTTCCAAATATTTGTCACATTCTGGCCAAGATATACTGCTAAACAGAGTGAAAAGAATGACAGAGAGTCAAAATTGTATCCAATTGATATCATTAATTAAATAATATAAGCATCAAAGTTTTACCACAAATTCAAGACGTGTTGTTAATTGCAGTTAGTGTAATACTTGCTGTTACATGCTTGTATGTACAATGTAATGAGCTTACTTTGGTTCTGCTGTTTTCCAAACTAAAGGTGAAATCTTCTGGGAAAAATCCTCTACAACCTTTTAAAAAACAAGATTTAATTTATACTTAATTTATACAGGTACCGTAATAATATGATCACTGGCAGAAATCTGTAAACCTGATACATGTAGATTTGACAAGTCCTAATTGTTACACATTCCCGGGACACATTCCTTTTTTCTCAATTCTTTAAAGTGGTACTATGACGAAAATCGCACCTTTCCTATCTAAGCCTAGCCTCCCATGCAGACGTTCTTAGGCTTGTCACGCATTCAACCCTTTGTGTAGAGGAACGTGTCACAAGCCTAAGAACGTCTGCGTAGGGGGCTAATCTAAGCCCTTTTAAAACATAAAAAAGCAGTCTGCATGAGAAAATAGAGATTACTTCAAGGAAAGAGTGAGTGTATGGTATTTACGCTTGAGTTATTGACATATCAGAAAACAAATGGATGAGCATAGCAAGCGAGTGAATTTTCTGATACAAAACAACAAGTGCGTAAATAATGTACAAATTACAGCAATGCTGTAATTGGTTTATTTTTTTACTTATTGAGAATTCACCCTCAACCAGATTCTCACCCTTCATTTGGCGCAACAAATGTCTTATTCCGTCTGAATGCGCTAGAGCAAATTCTGTTTGTTTAACCAAAAATATGGTCAAAATTGGAGCTTTTCCTAATGCGATCCCTATGAGCAAAATTTGGAAAAATTTGTCAGTGGACCAAAAAGATCAAAGGTGCCGTAGTGTATGGGTGGGGCAGGCAGATTTTTCAAAAATCACCCAAAGAAAACAAAAAATCATTAAACATGTCAACTGCGTGTTTACTTAGGAAAATTGATGCAGAGTAGAAGCGCACAAACATTTCATCATTGTTTACAAAAGCATTTTATCAGTGTTTACACAGACCGACCCCCAAAAAAATTTGCTCTAGTGCGACCCCCCCCCATACAGAATGTTTACCTCATCATCAGTCAACACCTCAGCTGCATTTGATTTTTGTAAGTCATTTGCTTCGAACTTCCGCAGACATTTCCTTGCATGGTAAAACTCTAACTTTGTCGGCGATAATGCTCACAGCATAATTGCCATCATAAAAACTTTTCTTGCTCATGTTTTTGAAGGAGTCTTTTTGTTATGAACTGACTGATTCATTTTGACAGCTGATTTCTGATTGGATGAAACACTATTCCCACAAGTAAGAAAGTCATTTGATAATTGTGATATTATTGGACAAAGAAATTTCCAAATGAGTTTCAAGTGATTGATTCTATTTGAAAATCTCACTAAGTATGAAATAAAACGCTGTTTACTATTTTCAAATATCGCTTTTCATTCCGGAGGTATTCAAGTTTGAACAATATGTAAATTACCTCAGTGATGGCATCATACTCTCAACCAAATTTTGATCAAAATAATATGATGGAAAAAGATATGTCGGCCAATTCTTATAAAAAAATGTTTGATTCTTTGCAGTACAATTCTACTAAATGTGCTCCACAATACAAGCTCAACAGTTTTGTTACCATGGCAACATACTGAGTTCCAGACCTTCCCAATATCAAAAGCTCTTCTGGCCACCTTTGGTGTTCCATGTTGATCTTTGTTAATGGTGTTTCATATGCATAATCCTGTAGCTTGAGTTTGTAGCCTCATTTAACGTTTTTCGAGCTTAAAATCACTAACATATTGAAATCAAGTGGGTGGGTACTGTAAAATAGTGAGTTGCCATGAGAGCATAATTTTTTATAGTTACAGGTGTATTTCCTGTAGAACTATTAGCCTACCAAGTTTCAATGGTCTGTACTGCAAATTGGCCAAGATAGCTCTATTTATATACTAGATATAATATTGGGTTGAGTGTATGACATCATCGGTCATCTCATTTGCATATTTTACACTTTTTTCAAACTTAAATATCTTTTTAAAAACTAATGCAGATATTTGAAAACTGTAAATAGAGTCTTTTTTCTTTCGTGGAATTCTATGTGATACACCTAAAAAATCAACTGGTAACAAATTGATCATAGTACCACTTTAATTGATATATATAACTTCTTGAAATTAAAAATCTCCTATTGAGCTCCCCTATTTCAAATAACTCCCCCTCTCTGATAAGTTCCTGCTTTTAAAGTACATATTATGCTTCCTCTGTGAACCCTGTTCCCATTTGCCATCCAATTATTTAGAAGCAAAACAATAAGTTTATAACAGATGTCATTTTACCAAGCTTTGCGTCAGAGAGAGATTTATTTACCAGTGCATGTATCACGCTACAAGTAATAGTCACAAAATATATTCATAACACTTCATTTATCCATTTTAATGGTACCAAAAAGTGAGTGGAACATTAAACAACTGACAAGCTGCAGTAACAGTGTCATTCAAAATAAAGATCTTCAGTATTATGTGACTGTATACTTAAGGCCTCTTGGGCATACTTGTGTGGAAAGGAATGTTTATTTAATACTTACTTTATTTAAAAGTGTAAAAACGACTCTCTGTGGATACTCAAGATCTGAGACAATAACTCCTCCAAGACAATCTGATCTAACAAACACATGACACACATATTCTGCAAAACCAAAGAAATCCAAACAATTTCATTTAAAAATAAATAAACAAACAAACAAATACTGTAACAAAAATAAACAAATACAGTCGAACCTCCGGTTGAGACCTCCTCAACCACCTCCCCTCAGCAACCAGTTTTACAAAATACCAAAAGTTTCCAGGTCAAATCACTACTGACAATTATTGTAAGTCACCATGTGACCCTATGTCCCACTGGGGGCAATAAGGACTGATGATGATGATGATGATGATGATGATGATGATAATGATGATGATGATGAGGACGATGATGATGACGCAAGTCACCACCTCCTGTAAGTGACCACTTGGCAGATAATTGTGCAGAACTTGGAACATTATCATATTCCTGGATAGCACATAGAGATAGAAATTTCTCCACAAGAAATTCTGAATTTCTATCAAAACCAACTTCTTGTATGAATAAAACATTTAAATATGGGCAAATCCCTGCAGTTACCATATGCTAATTTTGATGCAATATGGTCAAGATTACACCTAAGCTTGGCATTCAGGGTGGTCACTTACAGGAGGTTGGACTGTATTTATGACTTTAAGGTATGCATCTCTATAAACATAAAATCCAGTACACCTGGTTAAGATTCTCTTGGGTATTTTTCTTATATAACCCTATTAATTTTTTAATCACAGTTACGTACAAAAAATAGACATGACTTGATGGTTAGCAGTAGACGTTATTTTTTTCACATGCACAAATGTAAAGTGTATGTTATTAACTTTGCTCCTGTCCAATTTCATAAATGAATACAAACTCTATATCTTCACACCATGTGTTCTTAATGCCTGCAAACTAGATTGCCTGTTTGCCTGAGAGAATTTGGGATTTGGTTTACATATTCTTAATTGAAGTTTTGCTCCTGTAAATGGCTGAGAAAACTCTCACCTGCAGCTCAGGTTCTCTTAAAGTCAAATGGCATGGCCATGATCTTTAACAGAGTTTAACAGAGAGAAGAATAGGAGGTTTTCTTCCTTAAGGTGATTCCACTTGAAAAGGAGTAATAAAAAATTTTCTAAAACTCCATCCAGTTGGTAATCAAGCTATGTATAATTTTGCCAAAACTTCGTGACAATAACAGTATTAACGAAAATTTTAAGCTCATGATATAACTTTTTTAAGGGATAGTTCGGCATGACTCATCCCATCATCAGTTATAATATTATTGTGCTGTTCCGTTTTCCACTGTTTCAACTATAGAAAAATGCAATAAAACACAACATTTAAGGCCTTTGTAGCAACTTTGTGACAGACAAGGCTCTCATTACTTAACCTTACTTAGCAAAAAGGGGGCTAGAAATTCCAAAAAACAGGAGTTATGATTATTTGAAGAACTTAGGAATTCTCTGAGTGAGGATATTCCCAGTACTACCTAAAGATGTATTCTTTACAGCATCAAAATTTTAAACTTTTCTACAAATGGAGATGTAATTTAGATTCGTGCATTAATGAAGAGAGAGATCTTCTACATTGTGCATGATTACACGCTCCTGTACATGTACCAACGATGCAAAAATTATACACAGTAGGGATGCACAATGCAATCCTGAGGAATCACCTTAGCACAACTTCATGAACAAAGTGTACAACCTAACCAGACTACACATTTTCAATAAGCTACATGAAACTTCAGTTTCCATGTCCTGAGTGTACACATGGTCATTTCACCCTGACATTGACAATAAAACATTCTTTTTTTTATTTTTGATGACATTACATGTATTTATGTACAATGCACCTTGTTCTTTCACAGAGGCTCTTTCATTTGGTCTTGTTCTCTCCACAAGTATTTGACTGGTAAACTGCATAAATTCTTTTACACTACAAAAGAATAGCGCATTGTTTTACAATATTACACATGTCTTGTGTACAACATGTACACTGTAAGTCTAACAAAACATTATTTTCTCTCCCCCTGTTATCGTTTTTCACAATTTGTATATTTTTCCTTGGGTGAACTGATCAAATGCAGAATTCTTTAATACTTCAATCCCCAGTGTAAATAATAACAATTTTAATCACCCATATGGTCACTTATTTGATGTTTTAATTGGTTTCAGTCACCTTTCAGTCAGTTTGACTTCCTCCAGACCCAACTATCTGCCCTTGGGCCTCTGAGGATGGGATTCAGTGGGGCCATTCTATCTCTAACAAATTAGTTCTTCCACAACCTCGAACTGATTATCTCAAGAGAAGCTTTTTGTATAGCGGAGCTCAGTTGTGGAACAATTTATCTGTTGACCTACGACAAGCGTCTTCACTTACTGATTTCAAATCTAAATTAAGTCGCCACAGTTTCAAGTAATATCTTAGTTACAAGTAACACCTTAATTTTAAGTATACTTTATACACGGCCTCAATGAAAAGCAGAATTTTTATTTATTTTTATTTAATTGTTATTAATAAATTTTATTGTAGTTAGGTAGTTAGTTACATTACTATAGATAATTAACTTAATTAACTGATGGAAATACCGTGTATATATAAAGTTATCTCATCTTATCTCAATCCCCCTGCCCTCAACCAAGGTACATAACCAAGGTACATTCTCTCCCCCCCCCAATTAAAATGATCAAACTCAGGACACAAACAATCAATGAAATAAAGGATCGGAAAATCAGTTGATCAACTGCTACCAATCGATTTCCTGTTAGTTCATTAGCATCGAATTACATCGATCAATTTATGACCAATAAATACTCCTATGGGCCTTTCTAAAGCAAGAGAAATAATAAGAAAACTTTCTAAAGCAAGTGAAATAACAAGAAAATGGAAATCCATACACAAAAAGTAACAGTGAAGAAAGATCTGGGTTTCTCGAGTGCAGATACCGTCCTAAGATTTCAAATTCTCATTATAATCGTATTGTACTCTATAATCCTAAAGACACTTTTTAAGTCAGGTCATCCTTGTTGTAGTCGTTACAATATAACATATACATGACAAAACATGCGTTTTTAAATAAACATAGAGCTAATTTAAATGAATAACCGATGTCTGTAAAATAAAACGATCATTGATGAAATAAATTTGATAACCTATGACAATCTGAATCTATAATCACAAAAACATTCACGACTGCTCGTCGATTGTCCTTATAAACAGATTGCCATCGACTGGCATCGATGATTTTCCGATCATGGATTGTTCACGTTCTGCAGGCCGCAGACAGAACGTCTCAATGAGTTCCTACAGTGTTCCCTTGATATTTACAAAATTACATTACACTCTTATAAGAAATGATAGAAGAAACGCAAGGGACAGATTCAGTATAATTACTTTAGAAGATGGGCGGTTTACAGTCAAATCTAACTGAGTATCAAAGGATTTTAAGACTGTTTTAAAGCGGTCAAAAGGCAAATTTTTCAGAAACAACACGGGAGGGCTTACCTTGATCTTTGAAAATACCCAAACGACTGAAGATCAAAGGCTGACACTAACGTCTTCGACTTTCGCGCATCTTTTCGTAAGACACTTAGTGCATATAATTTCATCCTTAGATTACCTTAGTACACAGGTTTCATTCACTCTGACCCTCTTCTTCTCGATAGTTTTCTTGTTCAGCACTACCGAGGCTTGGTAGCCTTCCCTTATCTGCAATTTGGAAATGACGTCACTGCTAAAAATCTCAACCGGAAATAAAGTTTTCAAAAGGAAGGAGGAAGAGATTCTAATTGTAATAAACCAAGAGAAAATGATGTAATAAACAGCTTTGGCGAAGCCTGAGAGCAGAGCTCCCATAAAATGCCAGTCATTCACTAGATACGATTAACTTTTTAAATAAATTAGGTCACCATAAACGTTTCACCAAACCGACAAAAAAAAATCCTAAGCATAAAACACAATCTGCATATCACTTCATCTGAGTATCGAATGGCCTATGTGTAGTAACGCTTCAAAAAGCTGAGGGCTGATCTGAGTGGATTTCTGTTGACGTGTCTTAAGGCTACGTGGCTGAGTAATTATCCTCATTTATGGCTACGTTAGCAAATCAAATCCCCCAAAGGGCGCTAAGGAGTGGGGGGGGGGGGAGGGAGGGGGCTATTTTGACCTCTCAGAGTCACTCATTACTCACCGTGTGCCGCGAAGATGGTGTTCTTTGCCGGCTGTATAAGAAAACCTTTGTTGACCAAGCTTTTGTTTGTACAGGAAGAACCACTACACTACGCAGTAATTTAGGCAGGATCATTTGCGTTAACTCGTCGTCAAAAACTAAAGGCTGAGATGGTCTATAATTCCTTAAATGGCCTTGCACCCAATTATTTGTCCTCCAAATTCATTCAGAGGAGTGATGTGAATGCTTCTTACAATTTGCGCGATTCTGATGGTAAGCTTGCTATTCCCTTTCCACGTACCAACTATTACAAAAATAGCTTTGGCTATAGTGGTGCAGTTCTCTGGAACAGTCTACCCTCAGTTGCTAGGCAAGGAACTTCTCTGACTAGTTTCCGACGATTGCTAATTAATTCTGACACGGCATTCATGAATGAATGAATGACGTCTTTATTGCACTATTCACATAGAATTTACGTTACATTTGTAGAAGTAAGTTATAAATCAAAATTAAAATAAAGATAGAAAATTAACGAAATTAAGATGTGCGCAGTGACCAAAGTAGCAGATGCTTCCGAGTTGGCCACTGCCACGTTAAGCTAACTGGCGTAGACAAAAAGCGTGATGAAAATAGATTTTACCCAGAGTAAAGGTGCTAAAGTAAAACAGGCTTTAATTTGTTTATTTTTGTAATAGTTAGTAGCATTTTTAAATTATTGAAGATTAATCTGTATAGGTAGTTTTTTTTGTAATAAGTTGTAGTTTTTATATTACATTATTAATACCTGATGTATTTTACCGTGTTTAAATAAATAAATAAAGATGATGAGATGATGATGATAATATGACAAGGGGGGGGAGGAAGATATTGAGGGGGGACTCTGAAAATTTTTAGACACCCGAAAGGGGGGCTCTGAAAAATTAGGGGGGGGGGGGGCCCAAAAATTTTATACTTCAAAACCAACAGGAGGGGAGGGGCTCCTAAAAAATTGAACTACTAGTGAGGGGGGCTATTAAAATTTCAAGCTTCGAGTTTTAATATCTTCATCCCCCTCCCCCTTGTCATATTAAATAAACTTTCCCTTATCTTTTGTTATCACTGGCCATGTCATTTTTTTCTTTTTTGCCCACGAAAGCAACAACGACTTGTTGTTATTGTTTAAGTGATGTGCAAAGCGAGAAAAATAGCGGCGAAGTAGAATGAAAAAGGGGGAAAATGAACGATCGGTGAAAAGCAAATTGTCCAACCACAGTTATAATTTTCTTATTTTATTTTTAAGTTATCATAAAACATGTAATAAATATAATAATTATAAACTATATATTAGCTATGGCAATGTTTTTTTCGAGCGGCGGGCTCAAGACAGTCAAAGAATTATCCAATCAGATGACCAAGATCAGCTTTAAAGAACAGCATAACTTGTGCCTGTGTCTCCACCACTACGTAATTTCTGACGTCATCCACGAGTGAGTCTTTGATGTTACCGCTCTCTGTGTTTTCCTTGTCTACCACTTCCAAAAACGACCGTGTTATCTCGTCCAGTCGCTCTTTTAAGCCGTTCAAGTCTTGTGGCTGTGGTGGCAAAATTCTGTTTTCCTTCAGCTGTATTGAATAAACAAAAAATGCAAGTCAAAACCAGTTGATGCCTAAGCAATATCAACCTGGAGTGATATATTTTTCTGCGCCCGGTGTGCGATTTACTCAAAGAGAGGAAGACACCTGCCTTATTAGTGGATCTGAGTTTCTCATCCTGTTAAATTTTCGCCTAAATATCCCGTACAGACCATGAAATTCAATTTCAAAACCAAACAATTTTCGTACTTGGTATCCTAGAAAATCTCTAAATATCCGGCCCGTGTCCCATTATTTTTCCCACCGGTTTATTTCGTATCCGGTTAATTTTTCCCCTAAATATCGCGTACCCCAAACTGAAAACCAAGGATTGCAATCGTGGACAGCTGTTTCGACTTTGTTGGGTCCCAACAAGGTTGAAACAGCTGTTGATCCTAATGTCTGCGAGCTATGATAGTAATTTGGATGATCTGTTCCGCGCCCTAGGGTGGAGAACACTCTATTATCAAAGA
The DNA here is from genome assembly GCA_022496165.2 of Catalaphyllia jardinei. Taxonomy (NCBI): domain Eukaryota; kingdom Metazoa; phylum Cnidaria; class Anthozoa; order Scleractinia; family Caryophylliidae; genus Catalaphyllia; species Catalaphyllia jardinei. The sequence goes on along the minus strand of CM042747.1, from coordinate 41,978,856 downwards.
TTGGAACAGAAGTCTATCCTAATGTATAAAACATTACATGGTATGACACCTGATTATCTTAGATCGTGACAATGTAAGTGCTTATCGTTTAAGGAATACCGAAAACAAATTAGTTCTTCCACAACCTCGAACTGATTATCTCAAGAGAAGCTTTTTGTATAGCGGAGCTCAGTTGTGGAACAATTTACCTGTGGACCTACGACAAGCGTCTTCACTTACCGATTTCAAATCTAAATTAAGTCGCCACAGTTTCAAGTAATATCTTAGTTGCAAGTAACACCTTAATTTTAAGTATATTTTAGACACGGCCTCCATGAAAAGCAGAATTTTTATTTAATTGTTATTTTAATAAATTTTATTGTAGTTAGGTAGTTAGTTACATTACTATAGAGAATTAACTTAATTAACTGATGGAAATACCGTGTATAAATAAAGTTATCTTATCTTATCTTATCTTATCTTATCTTAAACAGTCGAAACAGCTGTCCACGATTGCAATTTTGGCTTTCAGTTTGAGCTCTATCATGTTGCTGTCCTATTAAGCTTTCTATGTAGTATCAGCCTTGCATCATTGTTTTCTAGTCTTTCTATTTTAGGCTGATCACATCTTCCACAGATCCTACTTAAACCGGCAGCATTGCGGTCCTTTGTGACATTGTGTCCAGCCTCCTTTGTATAGAGTCTTATTGATAATGATGAAAAACTAGCTCCTTCTAAAAAACATTCCCAATTGAAAACTAGATTTAAAAACCTGTACCCTATTTATGACCAAAACAGCTGAAAACCATGCCCTTTGGGGCCACACATATCTATAAAGCCCAGAAAAGCGAGTGCCCAATTCCCCCCGTCGGGGGGGGGGGGGGGGGAGGCGGGCATTGAAATTTGAAAAAACAAAAAACAACACGTTAAGAGAGCGAAAGAAAAAAATATATATATATAACTTACCACTCTTCTCATATAACTTGAGATATCAATTAAATATGATTCTAATCGGTCACTCAGTTTTTCTATTTTGTCATCGCTCGAGTTCTTGATCAGTTCCACGGCTTTTGCGATTCTAAAGAATCTCTGCATATCGTCACTAAGTATTCCTGCGTCGGTCACCTAAGCAAAAAAGAAACGCAAAATCATTTTAATTTAGCAGAAAATTAAAATGTTTTATTTACGAGATATTTTTATGAGGTAATTGGTGTTAGATCGATCAGCTCAACAATTAGGAAAAGAAATAAGGGGATTCATTTCTCAGCCTTCTTCTATTTTAGAGAAGTTACGCTGGTCACGCAACGTCTCACCAGACAATTGAAGATATTTAAACAAGAGAAAAGACTGTTTATCTTTTATCTAAAAACTAGAAAACGACCTTGTTCTTTTGATTAAATCTTTTGTGATTGTGGTACCTGTCTTATCAATTTTTTTTTTCATTTTCGTTAACATGCGATCAAGCCTTCTTTTTATCGCGTGATCTCAAGTAACATTTTCCGTACTTACCCTTTTGATGGTAGAATTTGAGAGTTCTTCAAACTGCAACAGTTGTATACAGTGACTAAGACGGGGTGGTAATTTGGGCTTCTGTAAAACAAAAAAAAAGAAAATGCATGAAAAAAATGTTTCCTCAAAACACGTTTACTGAATATTTTGATAGAAAACAACTTTATTAGTTAAAATTGTCATTTAGTAGAGGTCAATTCCGTGTTCACTGTGATAAGTGCGTGGTTTCCGAGTGAAACACGCCGCTCTGTTTGCTTTTTCCACTACACTGTTAACGCAAGACTTACCAGCTTATCTTCAAGTTGCTTTTGGAGGCGATCCAACTCTTCGCAAAGACTTCGCAGTGTTTGCACATCTGATGGAGTGAAATGCAATTTCTTTTCGTCTTTCATGGTTGACGTGATGTTAGTATTTTATCCCTGAGGTTGATCTTGCAGTTTAGTTGTTAGCCTTGATTCGTAGACTACTAATGAACATCTTCTAATGTTTCAGGGTATTTATTTCCCCGGGCCAGGTTCAAAAGGGAAAAACCCGAGATGTAAATAAGCCATGATAAGTCACGAGGTGTGTTCAAGAATAAAACCTATTTTGTAACGGAACATCTGGGACAACGTGTTCCTGAAAAATCAAAGGTGAGTTCTGGGTGGGGCTGGATCAGCGTGCGTAATGATATAATATTGTGTTTAGAAAAGAAAAGCTAAACATTCTGAAAGTCGCTTGAAAGCCTTGCAAATATGCCTCGCATCGTTTTGATAGATCATTTAAAGAATGCGGTAAAATTGAGTTAGTACTTTTGCGAATGAATGCTATCGGTAGTAAGCAATTGATCTTTTTATTATCTTAGATCGTGTCAGATGTAAGCACAAAAACGCTCCCTGATCCAGTCAAGTGAATTTCACTTTCCTGTGTTTCCGGGAATCTGTGACACGCGCCACTTAACTCCATCGTGACGGCCCCACACATAAAAACTGAAAAAAAATACAAAAATACTGCCTGACAATCTGTCAAAATTAAATTTGTCTATTGCTACTATAGAATAAAAAAAGATCAGAAAAAGAAAATTAACATGGAGATCGTTTCATCAGTTTGATAGAAGGTAGTTTATCAATGACAAGTGAACCTACAATGTAGGAACATCTAAAAATAAAACGTCCGGTTGAAATCGCATCCTGTTTTGAATAGACTCACCCAAGTGACATCACATGTGTCACGCCAATTTCTGTCATTTCAAGAGGTCGTGTAGAATTCAAAACGATCCTTATCTGAGATTAGGAATGCATTTTCTCATTTGCTTTAAAAATGTTGTAAATTGTCCATAGTAAAAAATGAAAAAGCTAGCTTTAATTCCTGCCCATCATGCTTCTGATTTGGTTTCATCGACGCGATCTGACAGTTAGACATACTGCACTGGTGTGTTATTTATATGCGAACCGATAAGGACACTCTCAAATGGGTGTCAAAATTGAGTGAATCTTAAAACAACAGTTTAAAATATAAAAAGAGCCAGTGATGAATTCTGAATTAGAAACCCTGACCAATTAGTATAGGTAATAGGACATCTTGACTGCAATTAATGAAGCGTGAGTAAATTTTAAATTAACTTAACTGGGCGCAAATACAATTTCAAGTCCATGATTAAATTGACCCACATATAGCCTCCGCTTCTCGTTCACCCCCTCCCCACTTCTCGCCAATGTTTTGCTCACCCCAGGCGTGCTCCTTCGCTCGCCCGCTTGCTCCATCTCCGCCTGGAAAAGGAAAGAAACGGCTGCTACCCAGGCTAATTGACCCAATGCGCTTGTTGCTGACACTTAGACAAGAAAAGTCATGAGATTACTTAATATTTACTTGAAAAAGATAGACTTTTTACTGATTTATGCTATACAAGGCACTCAAGTATCTTCGAAGATTTCAAATTATTACCATCAGAAAGCTTTGAAAGTCGGCCGACTTCGAAATACCTCCGCTGATTGTCGGGAGATTCTTGATAGTATTAAACTTATAGAATAACTGAGATACTGCGGGCGCATTTTTGAGTGAATTATTTGATAAAAGAAATAGAGCAATTTTTCTGAGTTTACATAACCTCCTCTTTAGACCTCTAAACACTCGGGGGAGTGGGAGAATTGTCGAAAGTTACATTATGCAAATCGCAGGATCTTCCGCAAACATATTCGGGGTTAAACGGATCTCGAACAAGAATTTTGGCCATCGCTTTTTTTTATGCCAACTTTAGCATTGTCCTGTTGGAATTGAAGGTTAGTATCAAGGTGATTTAAGGGCCATTTTTTGTCATCCTTAATTTTCTGTTTAGACGTGTACAAAAACTTTGTTACCTATTTCTGTGGCATGTGTTGTACTGACTGATGGTCTCCTAATTTGGTTAAATCAAGTAGCCCACTGCATGCAAATTAATCAGTAGAAAGAGTTACTAGATTGTGTTTGGTTGTCATTCCCCCCCGGTTTTTTTGGGAACGCTCTGACTCGACCTAGGACAGCTCTCCAATTTCTCATCTCCCCACCTTGTTGAGCAGGTAGCTTCAGTTTGTGTTTGGGAGACGTAATTTCAGAAGGTCAGAGTAGTTTGCAGAGTCGGACAATGAAATTACCAAACACGACTCCTATTGGTCAAAAAAAGAAAGATTTTGACCTTTGACCTGTATTTGTTCAGGCAAGACCATGGTTTCGATCCTCCATGTGGATCTCATCAGTTGCCGGTATTTCTAAAACTAAAAAAGATATCCTCTTTACGTCTGTAATCGCTAGCGGAACTACAGGGACAGGGACAATAACCCTGCCTTGCGCAAACTTCTTGTGGTTGTACCTTTGCGATGGATCGAAACTGTCTGGTTTGTATTGACAATAACAGCAAGCCAATGGCGTCATGTACTTTACGATCCTTATTTCTTTTTTTTTTTTGAAGCTCAACCTTGTTATTTCGTGTTTCTTTCTTTTCCCAGGTTGTCACGCGTTCCAAACTCGTTCCCAGCCGTCAAGAGTTATTTGTTAAAATTAGTCGCCAGGACCGATGGAGAATTTAGTCGTCGGATATGTGAGAAATGTGGGAAATATCTCCATAAACAATTAAAGGAATTCTGTTAAAAAGTACGTAGAAAATAGTCGAAAGTCAATGTTCCCTTGTTTCCGAACATACCTCAACAGTTCCCTTGTTTCCTAAAAGTTATCTTAAAATATCCCTTGTTCCCTAAAAGTAAATGGCCTTGTTCCCTTGTTCCCTAAAACCCCTGGGAGGCCCTCGGCGATGTAAACACGGTAAAGATGCTTAAATTTTCATTTTCATTTGCACTTGCATTGCGCATATCCGCACTCGTGAGAGTTTTAAGACTTTTTATTTGAAAGCTGCAGTCTCTTTGTAAGGCGAGATTTCACCTGAAGGCTGTTTTGACGTTGTTCAACATGGCCTTTGTGAATGTCTCGTTCACGTTTCAAGCAACGACCAGCAACGCCAAATCCCTCCACTTAGAACATTAAGCAATGTTTTGCGGATTTGAGTAAATTTTTGGGTGATTTTTAGGCATTTTAGCAAAGACTGAGATATTTTTTCTTAAAGAATAGGTTAAATTGAGGAAAATATGGAATGTTGAAGATTTGATGGATTTGGAAAATTGAAATTTGAAGTGAAGAATCAATAGACGGACAGCAAACAGTCCCCTACCAACCTGGGGTTCCTTTTTTGAGGGGGTCAGCTGTCTGGAAGTGCTCGGCGCAATCCATTTTAAACTTAACAATTCCCTTTTAAAACTACTTCAAATTTCACTCCTAATCAGGTAGAATCCCCCATTTAGCAGAAATTACTCTGTTAATATTCAAGAGTATCATTGAATGACTTGGTGTAAATACTTAAAACCGTGTTAAAATCAAAATTTCTTGAAATGACACGAGTATAAATAACAAATGTTCCTCTCCCATTCCAAACTTGTAATACTTCTCGCATAATTCTTTTTACTATCCACAATAATCAAGGCCCAGCTGGAGCCGAAAGCTGAGGCTGATAACCCCTACCTCGACCTTGATAATAGTTTTATTATACATTAAACGAAAACAAATGGAAGTCAGTTTTTGCTTCTTCACTGACGGCAAGCAGTCGTAGTCATAAGAGAGCTTATGACCAAGTGAAAATCGAAAATCTGAGTCGTAAGCGGAGTCATAAACTCAACGGAATCGTAATCGGAAGAATCAGAAGGTTTTCATTTCTTCCAATTCCATTTACGACTCCGTCGCTTATGATCCAGTGAAAACTAGGTTGTCGAAGTCGGAAACAGAAGCAGAAGAACCAGCCAATCGCAAAGCCTGGAGTCGAACATTGTCATTGGTTTATTCTTTGGCTTCTGCTTGCGACTCCGACAATGCAGTTTTCACTTGATCTTAAGCGACAGTGTCATGAGCAGAATCAGTGTTCTGCTTCCGACTAAGTAGGTTTGATTTTCACTAGATCGTATCGCTCTACGCCCTGATTGCGACTCCGACTACGACCCCGTCGCTAGGGAAAACCAGCCTTTAGAAATACATGTCAGGATTAGCTGTGACTTTGCATTGAGTGTCATGTCCTTCACATGATTATTGTATATTCTGCAGCTAGATGACGTCATAGGCGCTGATTTCGAAAATTCATTGTACGCTTTCGGCCTATCAAAAATAAATAAATTAATTTTATGCATAAACCAGGCTACCTCTGTTAAGAAAGTGTTTATTTGATATTGTATTATTATTATTATTATTATTATTATTATTATTATTAACAGAGAATTCACAATCACGTAAATCTTTGTGTCAGTGTGTACTTTGTGAATATCATGATCACTTTATGTATATGTACATATGTTTTATCTGGGATACTTCTCTTACTGTACATTTTAATAAATACCTTATGATAACTCAATAACTGAATATATTACAACAAGCCAAGATTTAAGATCTCTCAGAGACTACATATCTTTGTATACCTGTATTGCTTAAATTGGCTGAAGACAAACGTTTAATAAAGCCTTTTTTCTCGATGTCTCTAATTCTCTCTCACATGTGGACCAATTTGTGTTCTTTTAATCAAAACGTTTTCATCCAATCACACGACTCAAATCTCTCTGGAAGTTTAAGAGCAAGAAAGAACCAAGTTCTTGAACAATGACGTAATTTCTGACGTCATAAATCGCTCTCAAGTCAGCGCTTTTGTTGTCAATATGATCATCTTCAATCGTCATTTCTGCAGTCAATACATTTTCCTTGTTGTGCTCTACAACGAATTCCTGCAGGAATTAAATAAAAAGCGTTTAATAACTACTCCAAAACAAACAGGGAGTTTTCTGGTCCGATCAGAAGACCCTTGGATACAAACTCACAACCCCGTTTCCAGGCTCTCTCTTCTTTGCCTTCCGCGGGGACCAAGACAGAGAAAAGAGGGCGTAGGAACAAGGTTGACAAACTCACTGTTTCTGATCCATGCAAGTAAGAACTCAAGTTGAGCAAAACAGTTTGATGTCAGCAGGGACTCTCCAAACAGATAATGTTTACAATAAGGTTCAGTTAGAAGTTGAGTGATCAAAAATAAGACACAAACAGCAGTGATAAACATGTTGAATTTA
>CM042747.1:41940734-41950850 GCA_022496165.2 Catalaphyllia jardinei | reverse complement strand
ATTACCAGCACAGTTACTCCCTTTAATGTTAAATCCATTTTGAAATCACTGGTTATCCTTGCAATGTGATTGGCTCTCAGCAGTGCGATTTCTTCACGAATTGCACTATCTTCTGCTCTAAATCGCATCTTTTTCTCAGCCAATGAGAATGGGACAATAAAACAAAACAACCAATCTGATTTTAAGGCTTCTTTAAATGAGCCAATCACATTGCAGGAAAATGAAAGACAAAAAAAAGCCATTTTTGGCAAATTTGGCTATTAAATTTTGCGACTTCAAAATGGATCTAATAAAGTGGTAATTAAACTTAAAGTTGTGCAATTTACGTCTGAAATCATACAATACCGTTCAAAAGTAAGTTGACACTCGAAACTCGAACCTCGATCCTCGAGTCTCGATGCTCGAAAGGTTTGAGGATCAAGTCTTGAGTCTCAAGGATCGAGAAAGAAGGCTTTCTCGAATATGCAAAAACTCAAAGGAGTTTCGAGGAAATGATTTATTTCTCGAAGGAAGAATACTACAGTACTACTCACATGACTATTGAAGACATTTTAACTATTGCAATTGTATCTCGATAGTTCACATGGATATTGCGATAGTATTACGATAGTTTTCGGGGATGTCTGGATCTACTTAATGCCTTACACTTAAAGAAATATCTAAGAAGTAGTAGTCAATACAGGTACTAAGGAACACAATAGATGGCGCGACCCGATCAGAGGTTCAAGAATCAAGACACTAAAAATGCTAGGTGCAGTAGGCAGATTGTTTTAGGTTTCTTTTTTACCTTTATCTGGGTGGAAAAAGGTGTCTTTATTTTCCAAACACATTAAAATGTTAGAAGTATAGAAACTATCGAAACTATCGATTGTTCGCTACACTATCGCAATTGTTATCGGTATTTCATTTTCACCATCGATACATCGCTATAGCAACACTAATATCGCGATGCATCGATAGTTCGATGTATTGTTACACCCTTACTGCTCACACAAAGTACAAGTGTTTCACGTCGATCATTATCGCATGAAGACATTCGACTACACGACAGCAGACTAACTAAACGTGATTTTTTTTCTGAGACAACTTGTGTTCAAAACTGAATATAGACCTGCAGTCCACGATGGAAACTTCCGGCAAATGCGAATAACCCTTTACGTTCACAGCCGTTTGCAAAATTGCTGAAATAAAAGCTCCTTCAGTAAAGATACTTCTAGTACTGTAGCCGACAGCAGCACGCACAGCACCATTGAGTCTAGCCGCAATCGAAGCGCAACGTGTTTGTTTACTTTGCATATCAGACTGTGAACTACAAGGGTAACACGGAACCTTTTTACCATTGACTGTAGTCCTCTTAGTGCTGATCACTTTCATGTTTACATACTTCCTAGCTAGTTGCTGCATTACACGCTGGGTACCTAAATGTCCATGTATAAGCCGCACAAAATTGAAGCCCAAAATCAGGGGTGCAGCTTATCCACGGATACATCTGTGTTTTGTTTACTCGAACAACTAAACACCAACCTACAAGGAATCTCCATTCCTCCACACAGCTGTTTGCTGTGACATCTATGGCCAGTTACTTCCACACATATCTTTCCGCCACATGCTATAAAATACCACAAAATTTGAGACTACTCACGAGGTAAATGGCTGACTATTTCGTTGTTTTTGATCACTTTCACGGCAAATTTATCGACTTCATTATAAAGCTCCTGATCTGCCTGAAGTTTTTTGCCTATTGCGGGAGTGTGGCTTATCTACAGATGCGGCTTATACATGGACGTTTACGGTATCTTCGTTATTATACAGCCTTGAGTAGAGTAAATTTGTTCAGATCGTGTTCAACTCTTGGAATGTTCACCTGCATCTTGTCTAGCTCCAAGAAATCATTGTGAAGAAAAGCGTGAGAAATTTAAAACATGCAGAATTAACAACAAACAACAAATTAATTAACAACAAATCACCTTCCCACTTTGGGGAAAACATCTTCATTTGAAAGAAACACTATTGTAAGTCATCTTCCAGGAACTCTAAAGGAATTTTTTGACTTACTTATCCACTTCTTTTTAACAATGTAACACTTTTCATTCCGTGCGGCGGGGCCCAACATGAATAATTGCCGAAAACAGAGATTTACCTGGATTTTATCATCAAAAATGCTGGCTTTATTTTTGCGGTAGAAAATGCGACTTCTCAGTTTTCGCGTACAATTTCTACAGTTTTAATAAATTTAAGTTCGCAAAAAATTGCTTAACTAAACAAATAACACAGCGTTTTCGTTCCCAACGCGGCTATTTTTATCCTGGAAAAAAAAACTGGTCGGGGCAGATTTTGATCATGTGCTAGGCAGCCACTAGCTGAGCCGTGAACGCGCGTCACGCAATCAACAAAACAACGCTATAAATTGTATTTTTTGCCATTTGCTTCGTCTAAACACTTGATTACCCATGAGACTAAAGCTTGCCTTTTCTCCTCAAAATCGTTATCAAAAATTTAGTTGGCGAACGGCTTGCCTGGGTCCAAGGAAGGAGAGAAAGTTACTTGCCCGAAGGAAAAATCTACTTCAGTACTTGTCCCGGACAGGGATTTTTTCGAGCCCTGAATATTGATCTGTAAACCATGCTGTTTTGAACGTAGAAGGTCTCAAATTATTGAAGATTACATCTCACAACACGTTTAAATATCAATTTGACCAAATTCGTGTAGGCATGAAATTAATTTTTATTTACTGCCAGAATACCTCCGTGATTGGTTACAGTGTATTCCGACAGATCAGACAAACATGCAACGTTTGGCTGCCAATTAGAACGTGTTATTTTTTTCACGTTGCAATGCAAGCAAATGTATTTTCAATTGAGAAAACTCACCGACACATTTTATTTTGGCGCGAGATTCATTCATTCGTTAGGATAACCGATCACAACTAAAAACCCTCGTATCCTTATCTGTGTTTACAATCAAATCGGTGGCATGTGACTTGGTAATTATTTGTTTTCGGATTCCAAAGTGAGCGGAACATTTCCTCGCAAGACTGGTAGTCTGCATGTACATGTATTTGGTTTGCAGCCCGTCTGTTCAATTAATTCCTCGAGAGATCAGTCAAGCGACAAGCTCATTAACTTTCTTGACTTGCAACTCGAGACTCGAGTCTCGATCCTCGCGACTCGATACTCGAAACTATCGAGGATCGAGTATCGAGTCTCGAGGCTCAAGGGACTGTCAACTTACTTTTGAGCGATACTGTACTTGTCATTTCAAATCGAACTCGCGCCGCAAGCTCATTCGATTTTGAAATCACACATATGATTTCATACCAAATTGCACTCCACTCAGTTCAATTACCATGCATATTGAATAAATATAGTACGACACCAGGTCCAATTACTAATTAGTCATACATGTATCTATATTAACAAATTTCAGAATTAAATCTCTCTTTTAAGAATTCTTTTAAGTGGAAATTTCCTTAGTGTTCTTCATAGATTTTCAAAACCGTAGGAAACATTGCATAGGAAGCCATTAAAGCGTGCCTAATTGATGTTCAAATCACATGTCACGTGGGTATGCAGTTACAAAAGTTCAAATTGAACACTTTTAATAATATTGGAGACCCATGTTATTGTGTGCCAATTATGCAACAAATAGGTGCATGGAGAACCAATCACAATCAAGAATTTTGTTATGGATGCCATTAATACTGGAATAGTAGAAAATAATAAGCTGTATGATTAAACTGTTAAGATCAGCTAACAGTTAGCTTGGTAGAATTTCCTACCGTATATTGTTCTTGTCTATGGTAATCTTGATCGAACCATGCTCGCACTTTGTCAAATTTTTCTTTCACTTGAGGCTGAGCGAGGAAGACTCTGAAACAGAAATGGCAGTTTTTCGATCTCTTGCTTTATCATGAAAAGAAATAGCAATCAAGCTGTACCAGCTCCGAGTATCAACACAACAGAGCGTGTTTCTCCTCACACCTACCGCGTAAAGTCCTTTACATTTTCTAGTGATTCGTCACCTGAATCTTTTCCTCCACTTTCTTGAAAGTGCAGTGCCACAAACTTCGGTTTAAGTCTTGTTATTGTCTGTCGATAACAACCACCAAAAAGCAAATTAATGACAAATGAACACAAGAAATTCTTACAGCTCAGTGAAGCCGAGTGAGTTCTTTTACACCTTTTATTTCCAGTTCGACAAATACTTACACCGACTGTTTCTCTAATCCAGCCTTTCTCAAGACCATCTCGCTACAAATGAAACAGAAGAACGGACTGAACATTTCAAAGATGTCGATAATTGTCAACAAGGGAATACAAACCAAAGCCTCCTTTTGTAAACAAACTCGATAAAGAAGCAAAACAAAAAACCTCGCTTTTCACACTTGTTTAAATAATCATCTTCGAATAAAATATGGTCACAGAAAAATATCTGAGCGGTTAAGCCTGTGATCTACCATGTTCTCCGTCAAAAAAGTCAACAATCCGTTGACAAAATAATCCTGTGGGAACTTGGTTCCCCACATGTAACGACATCTTTCCATTTCCGATGGAAAACTGTTTTCAATTAAGATACAAATAAATCTGGCACAAAAACTCACATTTTCAAATATGGAACCAACATTTGCTGTTATTAGCAGAACCGGCACAGTCTGCTCTCCCATATTTCATCTATCATTGAACATATTTTGTATTCTATGGCATTTTTATGCCTCGTCGAATGTGGCTGGTAGAGCTTTGTATCCGCTTCCTTTTCGCGCCTCTGGGGCTTGTGGGATTGTACCTCCCACGAGGAAGAATCCGAGGATGTCGATATTAAACTCGTTGAAATGAATAAGATTTCAACCGAGTGTAATTTTTCTACTATTGGATGTTTGCACTAAAAAATTAAATAAAAACATACCTTATTATATGAAGCGAAGACATGAAAAGAGACACTGTTTCTCTTGTCAAAGTTCTCGTAGAAAGTTCGGAAATTGTCGGACAAGATCGACCGAGATCGGTTCGTGAAAAATCAGCATAGAACGCCTGATTGGTTTTGCAAGTTGTCTTTGAATTTTGGATTTTGTTTTAGTTCCTTGTGTACGGTCGCAAAGTATCATCTGATCTGAGAAGCTAAAAAGTTGCATGTAATTCTCTAAGGACTTGCTAAACGCTCAATATTGCTTCTTGACGAATTCAAGTTTATGGTGCATACGAAAATTTGCTGCGGAAGTTGCGCTGGCTATTCATTGAGCTAAATAATTAATTGACGTCAAACGATGTGGTTGGAGAACAATATCGTGATTTGAAAAACACCAGCGGGACAATTATGTATGCTTTGTGAAACCCGCAAACGACTAAAGAACTTTATTCTGTGTCACACACAGAGCACGCTATGGACGACAGTTCTGACCTCAAGAGGCGGCCGGTTTCAAAACCATTCGCTAACCAAGATGAAGCGAATGGCACAGGGCATTGTAAAAATAAGGGAAACACTCAAGCTTTGCCGTCCGATCGGGCCGTTTGGATAGTTTTCTTTTCCTTGCTTGTCGACTTGCTGGCTTTCACGGTTATTCTGCCGCTGTTCCCGTCATTGCTAGAGTTTTACGCCAACAACAAGCAGGTAAGCAAATGAAGGACAACTACACTGCAGGACAGTCTTGGAAAAGGAATATAATTATTCAGTTCCGCGACTCTAAGCAACTTTTGTATATTAGGAGCGAAATCTCAACTTCAGATATTGCCTGGTGTTGTCTGTAGTGTCATGTTTTAAAATAGCCTGCTTAGATTTATAACTGACTCTTTCAACATACCGCCTAGGTTAGTGTAAATGCCTTCTGTACGTATTTAAAGCTTAGATTATATAGATGTCATAATCACACCATTCGCCCCTCTCATGCTAATGAAGAACCCTATAATTATACTTCTGTCAGATTGTAAGATCTTGTACCACATATGACATGGGTGAGAAATGGAATGATGGTTTAAAAGAGCAGTGTATTTCTTCTTTCTTTAAGTGATTTTATTTGAAAACGTAGCAGCTGTACTTTATAAAACAAAAACAAAAACTACTTTTTCCTGTTTGTGTGAAACAAACAATGATAGTTTATTCATATGGTGATCAATATAGTAAGGCCTTTCAATGTCTGAGTGGCATACAAAAATGAAATTATAAATATTTATGAAGGAATATTTTTCTGTAGATAAGTTAATGAACTATAATATCATGGAATTTTGATGACAAATTGCATTTAAAGAGGCTGCCATCAGTTTCCACCACTTTTCCAACAGCTATTCTTTGAAGGATGAATACTATCACTGTTTATCAAGTGAGGCTGTAATAATGGTATCACAAAAATACCTGGAATCATTACTACGAGTAAACAAGTCAATTTGTCAGGTTACCATAGTAATAATACAATCTGTTAATCTGTTAACCTGTTAGTTTTAAGTGCCTATAACTATAACTGAAATGAGCTTGGTGATGCCCCATTTTTGATAAACAAAATTAGTTTGATAAGAGACAACTTTTTATAGTAATTTTTAAAAAAAATTCCATGGAGACTGTCTGGCATTTTTGTTGTGCTTCCGATACCAGAAAAGTAGAACGTGTCCAAGAAAGGGCGCTACGCGCTGTCTACTGTAAAAATGTATCATCATATGAAGAACTATTGCAAAGAGCAAGCCTGCCTACAGTACTATACACGCGAAGATACAGACTACAGGACATAGCAATCATGTTTAAAGTTAAAAACAGTTTGGCACCCCCTATATCACAGACTTATTCTTTGTCTCTAGTACTCATTATAATTTAAGAAATTCAGACTTTATAATACCAAGATTCAAGACAGTCGCATATGGTAAACACAGCCTGTTGTACCTAGGCCCTGTCCTATGGTCAAAACTCGAAAAATCCATTCCGCTGTCTGACTCACTGGAAATTTTTAAAAAACGAATAAAACAAGTTAATTTTAATTTCCTACTGGACATCGAATGTAAAGACTGTTTATTGTGTAATAATTAACCAATCTTTTTAAACATGTAAATACACATACATACATATAAATTTTCGTATTATTTTTAAAGTAATTCTAGCTTAGGTAGTTAGGTGTCCCCAATTAGCGCACGTACGTTGTACGCTAGAGATTTTGACACAGTAATAAAGTTCTTATCTTATCTTATCTTATCTTAAAAGCCACTTGTAAGTCTTTGAAATTGTGAGAATTCAACTGTGTTTCAGCATTGTGATTTTTTTCCCTCAGGACAGGTTGTACCATTCAATCATGCAGCAAGTCAACACATTCAGGGAGTTGCTGGGAATGCCAGACAATGAACGATTCAATGTTGTGTTGTTTGGAGGTGGGACTACCTGTGTATAGTATGAGATTCCTCAGTGTCAATAATTTATTATAGTTATAATAGCCAAAAAAATATACATTGCAGTGGTTTTTAATTTGAAAAAAATACACAGCAATTGTTTTTAACGTAAAAAAAATTCACAGCAATGGTTTTTCATTAAAAAATACACAGCAATTGTTTTAATATTATATTTATTAGAAAATGCACAGCAATAGTTTTCTATTAAATTAAAGATTACATGCACAAATTCATGCACTTCTAGTAAAACAAAACTGACCTATGATCTTTATTACTGTGAGGGCACTTGAACCATGGACCCAAAACATTTTTTCATACATTGTTTGATGACAACATGTACATCTTCATTTTGACAAATTAGGATTTAGTGTTTTACACTGTGAAAATCCTTACATGTATCTTTTATGTTATATCAATAGCCCCTAATTCTGTAGACTGTCAAAATAAATAAAATACCAGTTGTACCAGAAATTCATGGTTGCCATTTGTACTCTACAGTAACTGTATAAAGCGGTACATATGCATTTACCCTTGCGAGGTCGTGAATTATAGTAACAGATGAGAACACAGTACAGTGTTGTAATACCAGACTGGAAGTCTTCTACAGTATCAGCTCTCAAATACTGTGTACTGTGTGCTGTGCTGTTATTGATATAAAAAGTGAATTCAAAATATATTAAAAACTAATTTCTTCAAGGGTTAGGGAGATTGTGCAGTTCCAGAAAATATCCATACTCTCCCCACAGAAGGGGTATGGGAGGTTCTGTAGGGCCAAAAAATTTGAAGAAATGTATGAAGCTTAATTGGAATTTCCAGAGGGGTGGGGTGGGGGGTCTAAGAAATAATCCCTTCCATGGGGGAGACATGGATATTTTCTGGACTTACACATTGCAGTGATACTGCCAGTAGATAAATGCAGTTACAGGGTATATTAATTTGTGACTGCCATCTGCAGCTTTGTTATAACTTTGAAATGTCAATTTTCCCACTGCAGGTTTCATTGGGTCACTGTTTTCCCTTCTCCAGTTCTTATGTTGTCCTTTGATTGGTGCAGTATCTGATGTATTTGGAAGAAGAGTGCCAATGATTGTTTGTATGGTGAGATTAAATCATTTTACATGTATTCATAATTAATGGAGCTGTGACATTTAAAAAAAATATATTAAACTTTTAATAGCCTAAAAACTGGCCTGCTAGTCTAGGCAGGCGAGTCTATGAAGATCTAATTAATATAAACTTTTTTATTAATGAATAGAGTATATATTATTATAGAAAGGTAGGAAAAAGTCAATAGAATAGTCGCTAAAAGGTGGGAAAAGAATGATGAAAGAAGCCAAGGGTCATCATGATATTACGTAACGGTCCATGTAAGAAGGATAGCACTACACGGCAAGGAATGCAAAAAGGTGCTAACTCTTGCACAACTTTGCTAGTGTTGTATCGTACTTCTGATTGGCTCAATCAGCAAAATCTACCAAAACTTCAGGTAGCTGTATATTTATTTATCCTTAATTGATGAACTATTTTCCTCTCAACAAAATAGCTTCTGAGTCCAAATACCACAGTAATTGTATGTGGGGAACATTGGAAAATTGGAAGCTTTTATTTATTGTCTTTGTTTAATTTACGACTGTTGTGATTGGTTGAAATGTTTTCACACGAAAGAAACTACCTTTTGAAATAGAGTTTATTTAAACACATCTTATTTCATAAACCTGCTTTCCATCGATTGATAAATTCTTGGTCTGAAAACACAATGGTTACCGTTTTAATGTCGAGAAAGCATATTGCCACAGAACAATAGAAAATGCTACTGACAGTTCTTATCTGAATCATTACTTAATTACTACTGTAGTAAGATAATAATAATTATTATTTGTAACACACATCATTATTAATTAAATTTATTTTATTATTATTAATTATTATTATAATTATTTTTATTTACTGCTACTTCTTTTGAGAACACATATATATAGTAGTGTATTTTTATATCTGAGTTTACATGTGATCTTTTGGTAGTTCCCTCAGGGAGCACAATATCTCATTCCTGAAAAGGCATTTTGTTTATTTTAAGTTGTGAGGCTTTTATGTAATTAATTCTTGGAGGTTAATTTAGAAGAGCATGTGTTGTAAGAAATTGGACACTGGACAATTTGTCAATAAATTCATTTTTTCATTTTTCTTTGCAAAGTAATACATGAAACTTAATGCATGTTTTCTTTTGTATCTTAAGATTTTGTGAACCAATTTTATGAACCCATTTTTTTCAAAGGTTTGAGGAAACAGAGAAGATTTCCAGTGTTGAGATCCCTTATAAGCTTCCACCAAAAATCTCAAGAAAATACATTCTCACCTGTCACTGAATGCATTTTGTCTGCCACACGACAATGTAACAGCACTTCCTGGCTCGCACCCAGGTTCCCCATTTAGTGCGAGAGAACTTCGTTTCCTGCCTCTTTTGCAAGCTCAGCCGGCAGGAAAAACACTTTTTTTAAAAATTTCTGTGTCATAAAATAATTCCTTCCATCAGCTACAGATTGTAGGTTGTTAACTATTAATAAAACTGAACTGTTCATATTTCAGATGGGAGTACTAGCTTCTTACGCTGTCTGGGCATACTCATGGAACTTTACCATCTTTGTCATTGCCAGAATCATTGGTGGATTATGTAAAGGCAATGTCACCATCTCTACGGCTATCATTGCCGATGTTACTTCCACAAAGAACAGGGGGAAAGGAATGGTAACAAAAAAAA
>CM042747.1:41919368-41937621 GCA_022496165.2 Catalaphyllia jardinei | reverse complement strand
AATCAAATCGCAGCATTTGCATTAGTATACTAGTAGAATTCTACTAAAGTTATTTATTATATGACTGTCTCTCAGAAGGACTGGGAACTAGCGAATTCAGGAATTTGATTGGCTGAAATCGATATTGAAAGAGGTCTAGATTTCCTCACCTAGACCGACATCTAGACCAGCATCTACACAGGTAATGTTTTGCGATGAGAAAACTTCCAACTAAAATGCAAAAATATTGACTATTTTCTTCTAACAATAATTATTTATCCAAGTGCCAAAAAAGCCTGATGAGAAAAAAGTAAAGAGGACGAGTAAACTTTGGCAGAATTAACTTCAGCTCATTGCCATTCACCAGTAGTCATGCACCTCTTCGGAACCTCTAATTTTATTTGCTCCCGGAGTCATCCACCTCTATTGTTTTCAGGACTAGGGCCATTGTTTCTGTTGTTTATTCTATTGTTTTCTCGGCCAATCCTGTTAGACCTTACGAGAGGTGCGTGGCGCCTCCCATTCACAAGCAAAACGTCAGTTAACTACAAACCAGTTGCATTAAAGAACAAATTAAACTGTTCCTGTTTGCTACATAATAATCATATCTTCTCTATGACTTGCTGCTTTCTGATGAAGAATTCTTGTCCGTATAAAGGCTTTTTATGGCTTCCATAAAGAACATCTTAGAAAGCCTGGATATGAGAGACATGACAAAGTGGTTTTGATATTAATGCCACAACGTTAAAGTAAAGGTACGGAAGCCTAAGCCTGGGGGGTGTGCCACTCTGCTGCTAAAGGCGCAGGGATGGTCCCATTTTGTTTAAAGGCGAAAACTGTAGATTACAGATACACTAGTCAATGAAATACCAAGTGAGCTTTCATGTTGAAACAAAACCTTCACTCATTAAAACAACATGTTATCTTCACGCATACCATGGTTACATGACAAATCGTGCCTTTTGCAGCGAAAGTGAAATAATATCAATCAAGGTAATTTGCTGGTGTTAAAATAACTAATTGAACATAATACGGCAGCTTGGAGATCCCAAATTTCTCTTTGAGTGTTGAAAATATTTCGCTCGCTCACTGCACTTGCACATTAAATATTTTTCAACACTCGGAGAGGTAGCCACGTAACATACTCAAGATAATATATAATACTAATAACACTAATAATACTAATACTAGTAATAATAATAACAATTACAGCATTCAGTAATAACGTTGGGATTATTTTAAAACTCATGAACGAATTTTTAATTAGCAACCGTTTATACCATCAAATAAACAGACTTGTTATATTGCACAACACATACCATCTATAGAGGTTTGGCAAGTACTGGTTTAAGTAGACCATTAGTAGGGCCGGTTCCTTTGAAATCCAAACTTCATCCAACTTGTTTGCCATGCTTACTGCAATTAACTTTGCACACCTCTCAGTCGGCATTATTTGAACTATTGAGTCAGATGTATCTGGTGGATCTTCAAGCTTCTGCAAAGACAAAAGCCTTGAGTTACTGGAAATTTACTTCACAATGCAAACAGTTGCAGTTACATTAACTGAATGCCAGTTGTTGATAGCTCTTCACTGTAACCACGCAAAGCCGGTTTCTCCCCTGCAGACACAAGCCAGCACTGTAGCACTCATGTCTAGATGCATTGGGCATAGTTACATGTATATGACACCCTGTTCCCATTTCAATTGACCAATCAACAGTCTACGATGTCTAATGGAGTTGGCATTCATGACAAGTGATAGGATGCTGCAAAAATGGCATTGTTTGTCTAAGAACTGAGTCAGTATCATGACAAAATGGTTTATTAAACCCCTACAACTATTATGAGCTCAACACTGTCGAGTTAGTGGCATTAATAGGATAACCTGAGTGCTTTTTAGGCTAACCAAAAGGTTGCAAGGTAGGCAATGCTTCAAAATGGTATACCATGATATCCAATGAGTCACTTCTATTTTCTCACTATACACACAAGCCTATAGGCGATGACTGCATACCAAGAAAATACAATCAAGTGACATTTGGGATGCTCCACTGTATACCATGTCATAGAAAATACAGTGGCCAACACAATTAATGCCGCACATGATGGGAAACCAGGTGTCAATACTGTTACTGCCAAATAGTTATGGTTTTTCGGATTTCCTTTCTAGCCTTTAGAAGTTTCCTTGCATTGTCATTTTACGTGTTTTTTGTGGTTAGTCCAAGGATATCTTTACCCATGTACAATGTTAGGAACAAAGAAAGCCATTATCCTTTGTATTACTTAGAAGTTCTTCTAACATGTTCAGGAAAATTCTCAGTTCGGGTTAGCCTTTCAACGTGTTAACATCAAGTTTCTTAAAGCTTCTACGTTACAAC
This sequence comes from Catalaphyllia jardinei, assembly GCA_022496165.2. Taxonomy (NCBI): domain Eukaryota; kingdom Metazoa; phylum Cnidaria; class Anthozoa; order Scleractinia; family Caryophylliidae; genus Catalaphyllia; species Catalaphyllia jardinei. The sequence continues at coordinate 41,935,264 of CM042747.1, read as the reverse complement.
TCGTGAAATTCCTCAAGCGGACACAGAAGTAAGTTCTTGCATCTTTTGTATTTTTATACTTCGTTCTACTCTCGGAACAATTGTTTCTAAGTTTCATAGTTTCCTTAAGTTAGTCTAATTATAGTTTTCGTTATATTTACTTCTTAGTTTTTCGAAACCGCTTTGGTTATTGCTTTGTTACACCGCCTGGTTTACCGCTTTGTTATATCGCTTCGCTATACATCACTTCATGTGCAAGTACCGTTTGTTACAAGGTTTTTGAGCGTCTATGTAACGTCTCAACGCATCGCTTCAATAAACTTTGTCTAAACCGGCTGAAGTTGCAAACTCTGTTGTAGCTATCCAGGCTATTGTTTCTAAAGCGCGTTTAAGAACATTTTGGCACGTCCGAACGACATTTAGAATTCACGTGGTTGACGTCCTGTGAGGAACGTAACGTCTTTCCTCTCAAAAATACCATTGAGCATATCATGGCTTTTCTGTATTATATACTTATTTTGGTATTAAACTACACAATTGGTTTCAAGTAGTATTCTGATATCAATTGAAAAACGTTTTTTGTTTTCTTACATCACCAATGTTTTCAGTGAAAGCATAATCACCAATGTTTTCAGTGAAAACATAGAGACCGATGTTTGACTTGACAGCTCCTGGCAGAACAGTTTGTACATGAATGTTGTGCTCAGTCAGCTCCAGTCGTGCAGTATCAAAGTAGCCCTAACAAAATAATAATGGCAATAAGTACCTCACGAATTATCAGGCCAAGGCTTAGTGTTGCTCTAAAGACAGTCCACAATAGAGCACCAGCCAGGGGTTTGAGAGGATTAACAGAACTACATAACTGTTTCCTGTGGGATCAAGCAAGGTTATAATATTCTGAAAGAACTACTGATTTAAAGTTTTTGCCTTGAAGTTAAGCTTGATTCCACCACTCTCTCAAGCCTTGTCTGTGGTGGGTGATTTTAAAAGCTTTGCTTGAGACAAAAACCTGATTATGTGGCATTCAAGCTATTGTTGAGCCTTATGAAGTTCAATTAAAATACTGTTGTTTCCTTGGACATAAGAAAAAATCAAAGTGGCCACCAGCCACTAAACTCAGAAAATGATTTATGAAATACTGTGTAGATCAGATCACTCAAAACACCAGAGGCTATGAGTTCAAAAGTTAAACCTATAGGGCACAAAGTGTTTTATCTTTTTTACATTATTTTTTCTTATTAACAAATATGTTTATTTAATTAAATGTATAAAAAACATTTACCAACACACAGCATTTGCTTTCTGATGCTTAAAAGAACATGAAAGATATTTACAGAAACACAGCATTTCCTTTGCCAAAAAAAAATCACCTAAAGCTCAAAATATGTTAGCCTAATATTTAAGCCCTAAGTTATCACTAGTGTCAGATAGGATTGCAAAAGAAAAATGCTGAAGACCTCCCCATATAATCAAATTAAGGATATTAAACTTTGAAGTCACAACATTGCCACAGAAACAATTCACTGGCGAAAAAATCTTTTCTGAATTGGGTCCAAGCAACCAATGCTTTGGGTACTGGTCAGCGGGATGTAGAAAAAGTTAAAGTGCCACTAAGATGAAAATCGCATCTTTTCTATCGAAGCCATTTTAAAACATAACCAACTAGCCTGCATGAGACTAAAAATGCTGTTTACTTTTTTCAAATATCTCTTTTTGTTCCAGAGATATTCAAGTTTTTAAAATATGCAAATTAGTCAAGTGATGACGTCATACACTCAACTAAACTTTGAGCAAATATGATAAAAAAAGATATCTCAGCCAATTTGTATAAGAAATGTTTGATTCTTTGCAGTAAGATTCTACTAGATGTGCTCCACAATTTGAGCTTAACTGTTTTGTTACCATGGCAACATGCTGGGTTCCAGACCTCTCCAATATTAAAGGCATTTCTGGCCATCTCTGGCATTCCATTTTCATATTTGCAAATGGTGCCTGATATACATGATCCAACCAGCATATAAATATGTCAGCTGAGTTTGAGGCCGTGTTTAATGTTTTTCAAGCTGAAAATCACTCACATATTGAAATCCACTGGTTGGGGACTGGAAAAGAGTGAGTTGCCATCGGAACAAAATGTTTTATAGCTGTAGGTGAGTTCTCTGTAGAACTATTAGCCTACCAAGTTTCAATGGTCTGGGCTGCAAATTTGCCAAGATAGCTCTATTTACATACTTGATGTAATATTGGGTTGAGTGTATGACATCATCAGTCACCTCATTTGCATATTTTACACATTTTTCAAACTTAAATATCTCTGGAACTAATGTAGGTATTTGCAAACGGTAAACTGCATTTTCATTCTCTCAAAGAATTCTATGTGATACACCTAAAAAAATCAAGAAGTAAAAATTTGATCATAGTGGCACTTTAAGGAAGGATGGAAGGATGACAGAAAGCCTGCCATGTTCTATCCATACATGTAGATACACATACATGTCAAATATTAATGACTATGTCATTAACTGAGTTAACAGCATTTCGATATCTGCAATTACATACCTGCAGTGCATGTTTACTCGCACTATAAGTAGCTGCTAAAGGTAATTCTACAAAAAATAATCAATTTATACATTATAGCTATCAGTATTACCACAGATCTATTCAAAAAAACCTTAAAAATCAACTGAAAGTTCAGGGTAACCCTTTAAACTGCAATATCATTAAATCACAATTTGATGCTCTAAAAGACCTCATGCTGCAATGGCACTAATCCTGTACATGAATTATAACTTTCAAAACCAACATTAAAGTACATTAATGAAGTGAAAAAATAATTTCTGCTTATTTGAAAGAATGGCGTTTTTCTATTTGAAATATCTTTTTTTGTTTCAGAGATATTAACGTTTTTCTATTATGCAAATTAGATCAGTGATGACGTCATATTGTTTGCAACTAAAAATTGTAAAATGCTGAATAAACAACATCTCTAGATATTAAAGCAGTGTTCTTGAAACTTGGCACCATAAATGTGCATCACAAAAAAAACGAAATGACACCCTAAGTGCTGTTGCCATGACAACAGTTTTGCCACTGGTGTTGTTTTGTTTTTTGTCTTAAAAGAAGAACCATCTACAGTTGTACCCTACACAATCTATTGATGGGAGTTATGACAATATGAGAACTAATCTGTTCCAAGTAGCACCCTTTGTCTCACTTAAGAGGTTGCTAATAGACGATTCATTTTTTTGGACAGAAAGACACTGGAGCCGAAAGAGTTGCTATGCAACTGCACTAAGGGTGTCATTTTGTTTCTTTTGTGATGGACAATTATGGTGCCAAGTCTTAAGAGCACTGCTTTAATATTTCTAGAGATATTGTTTTTCCAGCATTTTACTCCAAACAACATGACGTCATCCCTGATCTAATTTGCATAATAGAAAAACCTTAACATCTTTGAAACGAAAAAAGAGATTTCAAAAAGAAAAATGCCATTCTTCTGTACTTTGAAAGGCCTTTCAAATGGGCAAAAAATATTTTTGACTTCATATGCACTTTAAAATTAAATCATCACTAATTTTAAGAGCTCTGATCTGTCAAGTTACTTACTGTTAAAGGTCATATCTTGAAGCTGGCAATTCAAAGTTTATTTTGAACAGAAAATTACATATAAATATTTATTATTACTTCCACATTTTGATGTACTATTATCATAATTAAATTCCCAAAACAGTTCATTCTTTCATAAAAAACCTTGTGTTTTTCTTTGGAACTCTGGCTAAAAAAACCTTCCTCTTAAATAAGGTGAAGGTTGGAGGTCTAAATCCACCAGGTCATATTATATGTATGCAGGTTTTTACTGAATACTGAATAGAAATTCACTGAATACAAATCTGTCACTGAGTCAGTCATTCTGTCTGTCAGTCAATCAGTCAGTCAGTCAGTCAGTCAATTACTCATTCATTCAGTCAGTCAGCCAAATGAAGTCCGTTCATTCATCAGCAGGTCATGTCATCAGCCACTTTTCAGTTTTATATAACATGTTTAACAATAAAATCTTACCCAAAGCAGTTAACAAATATTTTATAAAACCTAAGATTCATTAAATTTAGTCATCCCAATAAATGAATTAAAATTTATAATGACATTACCAGTTCTTCCAGCAATACTGCTCACCACCACAATCTGCCCTTCATGATGTTCAATCATGTGTGGGAGAACTGCTTTGGTCAAAGAGATGGCACCAACTACATTTAAATCCAAAAGTGCTCTGTCCACCTCTAAAGATGTTTTTTCCACCAACGCACTCTGTGACCTACCAGCATTATTCACCAGAATGTCAACCTACATTGTGAAAACATCAAAAAGTTCACTCTGTTAAAAGTTTATTTTTCTTTTAATTATATTAAATTATTTGAATTGATAATGCACAGAAACTACTCCTCTTATCATGTTGCCCAGCCTTTGATGGAGTGTGACCGGCCTCTGACTTTATATTAATCAAGAAAAAGAAACTGTACCTTTCCAAAGTACTTGAGAACATCCTGGGTCAGTTGTTCATGTGTATCAAATTTTACAGAGTCCAAAGGAAGGACAAGAATATCTTGATCTTTATCAAATGAGGAATCATGATCAGTCGCAATAGCTGAAACATAAAGATTAAAAGCAAATGAAAAGGGCACGAAATTAGCCAATATCAGAAATTATTAGTGAGTAAAAGAGGGTTTAATGTGTGATCACAATAAGGGCAAATACATGTAAGAGCTTAAAGTCTAAAAGTCGTAAATGTATGCAGCAGTTGAGGAATTTAAACATTGAGATCTGCTAATTTGGTGAGTAGTAATTGGAAATATATTTTTGTTCTTGTAATCAATGTACTAACTCACTGGTAATCAAATATCTTAAGCAGTTGTGTCAGATTCCAGAAGGATTGAAGGGCTGGGTTCTGCCTGTGGTTGAAGTCCATGTCTTCAAAGCTACATCAACCATAATACATACAGAAATACTTATCTGTGTCTTTCTGCAACCAGGAAATGAAATCGGAATACTTTTCTCATTAATTTAATAAAACAAAATTATTGCAAGGTTAGGAGTGGGGTAAAGGAGAGGGGTTTCTTTTGTAGTTCTACTGTGTCCATTCAAATATTCCAGAGCCAATATTTTGTTTGTTCAAAATATTTTCAATTTTTGGCGAGGAAAAAAATTGGCAAAAATTTCGCAATTTCCAAAATTTGGTAGTGGTCACATCAGACCAACATGTTTTTAACCAACACTTCGCTGATTGACATACATGCCACCATATACGCTAACCTGGGCTTTAAAGCCGAACAAAGGTATTTCTTCCACCGTAATTTTATCCAGATATGTTAAAAAAATGACAGTTTTACCAGACATGTTTAAAGAAATATGACATTTGCAGAATTTTGGCAATCCACAAAAAATTTGGTGAGTTTTTAAAACTGGGGGATCACACTTATTTAACACTACTTGTTGAGATTTATTAGTTCAACAAACAAAATTGGCACTACTGTAACCAAAGCCTAATTTAATAATTTGCATTTTTTAAGAAATGATAATACACCAGTCAAAGTAAATCCCCACCCACTCGGAAAGGTGGGAACATTAGCGGGGCAAAAACCGATCGCAAAAAACTCTCAAACTGTCCCAGTATGAGGGGTCTTGGATGAGAATTGCTCCTTCGGTATCCGAATCGGAGAATCTCTGCTGGAGGCTTGGAGTCTAGAACTAAGTATGTTAATGTTGCAAAGAGACTGGGACCAGCCCAGATGGCAACCAAAATGGCAGAGAGAAACATGAGTATAAACTAACTTGTTGCTTTGTAATCTATTTTATCCTAAGTTCCTGCTTGCCATCCCTCCACCAATTTCTATCCAAAATTTTAACTTGTGAAAGCTTTAAGTGACACTATCAATGATGACATTCTCGATACCCATTTTTTTTCCATTTTCGTACACAATAGGTCTTTCCTGGATATCTTGGCAAATTTCAGTCTATTGCAAACATTATAACTCATGGTTTTTGGACTTTTATTTGCGAGAATTTGCGGTCGCAATTAATTTTCCTTGTTCCAAGTCTTGAATGAGAATTGGAGAAAATGACGTCATTTTTTAAAAAATACCACAGTCGGGTTGAATTATAATAACAATCAGAACAGCAATTTGCATAGAGCATAACAAAAACTTTGGCTCATATATTCGTGCAATTTTCTACATAAATTGTTATTGTAATTTCAACCCGTGTGGTATTTTTGAGAAAATGACATCATTTTTTCAAATTCTCAATCAAGACTTGGAAAAAGGAAAAATAATGGCAGCCGTAAATTCTCAGAAATAAAGGTCCAAAAACCATGAGCGTAATAAATTGAAATTTGGCAAGATATCTAGGAAAGACCTATTGTGTACAAAAATGGAAAAAAATGGGTATCGAGAATTTCATCATAGTGGCACTTAAATACATTTATATTGTTTTTGTGACATATTTCTATGTTGATTGCATACAAATGACCTGCTTTTCTTGGCTTGGTTGACCATGCATTCACAGATGAAAAACTGAAAACTGTTTCATTACATAATACTTCAGGCCCTCGCTGAGTTCGGCTAAAGCCGTAAGGTTCTTCAAGTTGGTGGAACTTCGCTATGTGATGTGCGCTTTGCCAGTAATAAAACAGGCTTTTAACATAACTGATGAAGATGAACATTGGAACCTCAGCACATATACCTTCACTGGTAGGCGGGGGAAAGCAAGGCCATTAGAATGAAAATGTGTCCCTGGGGTTGGGGACATTGGCTTCTTTTTTCGAGTTCTTCTGTCCAATGTCCCCGCCTTTCCCGGGTGGGGGGGGGGGGATTTACTTTGACTGGTGCATAATGCTAAGGAGTTAGCCTTGGGGGAATGGATGCTACTGGAGTTAACTGATGCATTGGAAAGTAAAAAAACAAGCAGTGGTGACATAATCATATGACAAGCTGTTCCACAACTCAGCTCCAGACAATAAGTTAAATAACTGGAACAACAATTGCGAGATGAAAACGTACCACTAGGATGCTAAATGCTCCCGGGTCGACCATGCTTACCCCTGGGTAGTGATAAATTTTAAGTGCCCCCCCCCCCTGCAAATACCTGGCTATCAGAACCGGGTACGGGGGAGATAAGCACTGACCGAATGACTAGTACATAAGTCAGGTAAGCCGAAGTAAATTACCAGTACGAACGTGCTTACTTGGTAAGTATGATGGGATGAAACACAAACACATTTTGCACATTTTTTTTTACCGTACCTGCACAATTCTTCTTGACTCTCTCTAATTCTGCCTTCCTTCTCGCAGACAATACTAATTTGCAGCCATATTTGACCAGTTCATAAGCCAAATATTCACCGATACCGCTCGAAGCGCCAGTAATCCAGACCACTTTCCCGCGCAAGGCAACCGCTGGATCTTGACCGATCTTCTCATAAATCATCAATATAAAATCACCATCTTGGAATTTGAAAAGTAAGAAACAAATAAGAGGAACAAGAACTGCAGTAATCAGGAAATTTCGGCGCATCATGTACGGTGACCTCGGATCAGATGCCTTTGCCACTCGGTAACCTTTGCAACCTCATCACCGGCACTTTTAAAGTATGTTAGAAGACACGTGACCAGTCGGTGATAAACCAAAAAAATTAGAATAGGAATCGGGACGAAGGACTAAAGAACGAAAGAACAGTGAACAGGAAATGGAAGTACGAAGCTTTTACTTAAAAACGTTTCACCAAAAATCGTTATACCACAAAGTACTTTGCGTGAACCGGAGACTCTTATTCTTCAACTATTGTATTTATGGATATGGACGCCATCTTGGTCATGCCTTGTTCTCTTCCTAGAGCCACTGGGACTGGTTACCCCCAGAAATCCAAGAGTACATACTCCAGCTAGCCACGGCTCAGTACATCAGAGACAATAAGAAGAATGAACTACGTAATAAACTCTTGTTCGAAGTGACATTGATAGCGCAATTAAGAATAGTCTGGGGCTTCAGGCGAGTCAAAATTAAACGGTTCTATGCCAAATACTATGGTAATGAAAGTACCTAGGAATGACACCATACACTTATGTATGCGGACGCATATCTGATTGTGTTAAAGGGCGTCTTCCCGATTACCTCGCTAAAGCTCTAGATAAGTGGAATACTTCACAGCGTAAAAATAAGATTGTTCTTGTTAGATCACGAAAACTATGATTTCTTTTCCAGAGTTACTGGGACTGGCTGCCTCGCGAGATGCAAGATTATATCGTTCACTCAGCTGAGGCCCAATACATCAGAGACAATAGACAAAATAAACTCTGGACAGCTGTCTGTCAAGAAATCTTGTTGTACGGTGAACTGAAAGAGGCCTGGGGACGAGGACACATTACATTCGGAAAGGGAGAATGGGTAAAATCTACCTATTCCAACGGTCCCATGATCATTCTCGAAAGAGAACCCTTCCGCGTCATATACGGTTGCCATGTAAATCGCAACAATGTAAAGAAAAGCACTATCTGGCATCTCGCTCGTATGAGATAGCCTTAAAATATGTAAATAAAGTTTTTAAAGAAAGTGATCTTGAATAAAAATATGTTGGGTTTTAAAAATGGACTATTTTTGCCACAAAATACTCTTCGTCGCACTTATGAAGATGCATTCAGTGACGATGATGATGATGAATGGGTGTTTGACCCTACCCTCGATCCTATAATGACCGGTGGTGGTGGAGCCACTGCAAGTCCTCTATTGGACTTTGCTCTCCAACCTGTGGGCGCAAGACGAAATGTCGTGAACCGACAACGATACGAAGCCACGTTAAGGCAACATCGAACTATTGAGCCGACCGATAATCTGGGTCAGGAATTGACACAAGCTCTTCGACGTGCTATCGAGCATCAGATTGACTCAGACAACACTATGACGCCCCATTCCACTATCCACTTCACTACGCAGTCCAGTGCCTTCACCCACGCCTTCCAGTCCACCACGTTAACGGTACGCGAATTCGAAGAAGGCGGTGAAAGACTGGACACGTATCTCCAAGCCCTCGCAGGTAAACTGAACTCCAATGAAGAGTTCACTCCCGATGACACCTTCACCATGGAAACCACCTTCATACGCACCTCGTGACCAGGCAGTGGTCAGGGTAAACGATACAAACCGAGCTGTGCTGCCGTTCCCGGTATCGTGAAAAAGTCCCGCGTCACCATCAAGAATAAGGACAACCTGTTTTGTGCACGCCCCATCGTCACCATGAAAGCTTTGGCAGACGCTGATGGCAATACTCGAGACCTAAACTACCACAATCTCAGACAAGGACGACCCGTCCAAGAGACAGGAGCCAAAGAACTCCACCGTCGTGCAGGAGTCCCGGAAGGCCCTTGCGCTATTCCAGAGCTCGAACGATTTCAGGCATCTTTGCCGGAGCACCAGATCAAGGTCATGTCAATCGACCCGCCACACATGATCATTTTTAATGGAAATCCAGCTACACCTTCAGGCAAAATCATTCGTCTCATTAAAGAAGTTGGACATTAAGACGGATGCAACTCTTTCGCTGGATTCCTCAGCAGATCTTACTTTTGCGATGACTGTAACCGTGGGTTCGATCACGACGATATGGCCCATCATCGATGCAACGGTAAATGGTATCCCTCCTGTAAACGCAAGGACTGCCACGATTTCCTCGAAGCCAAACGTCCTCTGGAAAGTGGACAATTTCCCAAACCCACCTCCGTGTGCCATTTGTGTCGCCGCAAATTCTTCGGAGATCAGTGTTACAATTACCACCTGCAGCGTCGGGAGTCTCCGCATCAAATCCATCTGCGATTCGTACAAAAAGTGTCCTGACTGTTGTCGCGTCTACGAAGTCGATCCCAAAGTAGTACCTGGTAGAAATCACCGTTTTTAACACAGATGCGGTTATGGACAATGTCCCGTCTGCGAACAAAATGTCCACCTGGCGACGCACAAGTGCTACATTCAACAACTCAAACGGGATGTGGACGATCCCAAAAAGAAACGCGTGCCTCGCAATGAAGTGGGAACACGTCCTTTCGAGGAACCCTAACCCGGCGATCCTGACACACGAGTCTGGGTAGAAAGAGATCCGCCCCTTCAGGTCTACTGCGACTATGAAGCCGTCACTGATGCCGAAGGAAATCAGACTCCTATTATTCTCTGTGCCGAAACCGACGAGGGCGACTAAACAGTATCGTTCTACGGGACAGACTGCACCTCACCTTTCTTTGATTGGTTGGAAGAACTGGCTGTGGACCAAGACGGAGACGATCGGAACGTGATCGTCCTCTTCCACAACCTAAAAGGCTATGACGGGATGTTCATCCTCCAACACTGTTACGCCACGCATCGGGAAGTCAGGGACCAGATCACCGTGGGCACCAAGATCCTTTCCCTGACATCAGATCGATTGACCTTTAAGGACTCGTTGTGGTTTGTTCCGTTCCCTCTAGCCAACTTTCCCGCCACCTTTGGGATTAACGAACTGTGTATGGGATTCTTCCCTCACAAATTCAACACCTTGGAAAACCAAGACTACGACGGACCCATGCCTGACATCTCCTACTACGATCCTGACGGCATGTCCACCAAAAAGAAAGCCGAGTTTGAACAATGGCACGCCGAGAAGGTCGCCGCCAACTACCGTTTCGTCCTACGACGCGAAATGGAAGCGTACTGCGAATCAGACGTGAAACTTCTCAAAGCAGGCTGCCGGAAATTCTGCGAGGAATTCAAACAGAAAGCCGACTTTGATCCCATGGAAAAATGCGTCACCACCGCCTCTGCCTGCAACCGATTCTGGCGCAAGAAAATGGTCCCGAAGAACAACATCGCCTCCGAACCACTTCAAGGGTGGCAAGGGTTCCGATCCAACCAGTCCATCAAAGCCCTGAAATGGTTAGCCTGGCAAGAACACCAGCTGCGTCTCCAACACCCCTCCAATGGCGATCGTAACCACACCGTACGCAACAGAGGTGAAGTGCACGTGTTAGACCGATACCTAGCTGACGGATTCGATCCTTGTGATCCCGTCACTCATCGACCTATCGTGTACGAATTCCACGGAAGTCTATGGCACGGTTGCCCCAAATGATTTCCTCTTCACCGCGGCAGGCATCCCGTCCCGAGATCCAGAAGGCTGTTGAACTCGGGTACACGCTCATCAAGATCCACGACGTCTATCACTTTCCACCTCTCCAACGCAAAAAGGGACTCTTCGCGGATTACGTGAACACCTGACTCAAGATCAAGCAGGAGTCTGCCGGCTACCCCGCTTGGGCCACCTCGCACACAGACAAGGCGCAGTACGTGTGGCTGTACAAGCAGAAAGAAGGGATCAATCTCGACCCCCAGCTCATTATAAAGAAACCAGGACGCAAAGCCACCGCCAAACTCATGCTTAACAGCTTCTGGGGCAAGTTTGGAGAAAATCTTCACAAACCCACCACTGAAGCTGTCCAGCATGCCCATCAACTCTTTGCCCTGGTCTCCTAGCCTCTCATCGACATACGTCTGTATCTCCAATGAAGACACGCTCGAAGTCGTCTATTCCAATCTCGAGGAGAATCAACCTGACAATGGACGCATCAACATCTTTGTGGCTGCCTTCACCACCTGCCAGCCCGACTCAAACTTTACTCCCACCTGGAACAATTACAACAACGCGTGCTCTACTTTGACACAGACTCTGTCATCTTCACCACCAAACCAGGGCAGCCCCGCATTCCTCTAGGTGACTACCTAGGGGAGATGACAAACGAACTCAATCATGGAGACGTTATCACAGAATTCACCTCCGCTGGCCCCCAAAATTACGGTTACAAGACTCGGAAAGGCAAAGTCTGCTGTAAAGTGAGAGGATTCACCCTCAGTGTCCGGGGATCCCAACAACTGATCTATGACGTCATGCGACAAAACCTCCTAGACGAAATCACGCAGCCCTTGGAGCAACGACGCAATATCGATGTAATCAACCCTAACTTCTTCTGGAGAAACCCAGCCACCAAACATCTTAGGATCATCACACGCACGAAACGCTACGGACTCGTCCTCGACAAACGCGTCGTAGACCCGACGACTTTCGCCTCGTTCCCTTACGGATACTGCCGTTGCTAGGGAACCTGTCAATCAAAACAATCCGTTGCTAAGGGACAAAGTAAAATTTTCTACCTCGGCCGCCATCTTGGATGCACGTAGTACAAATCCGGCCTCCTGATTGGTCGAGAGCATGTCACGTGATTTTTCCTGCGCTCTGATTGGCTACGGCTCAAACGGGCGCTCTTTACTACTCTCCTTGCTCCCAATGTGTGGCTTTATAGTTCAGTTGGTAGAGCATCGCACTGGTATCGTGGAGGTCATGGGTTAGGATACTGCCGTTGCTAGAGAACCTTTCAATCAAAACAATCCGTTGCTAAGGGACAAAGTGAAATTTTTTACCTCGGCTGCCATCTTGGATGCACGTGGTACGAATCCGGCCTCCTGATTGGTCGAGAGCATGTAACGTGATTTTTTGCTGCGCTCTGATTGGCTACGGCCCAAACGGGCGCTCTTTGCCACTCTTTTTGCTCCCAATGTGTGGCTTTATAGCTCAGTTGGTAGAGCATCGCACTGGTATCGTGGAGGTCATGGCTTCGAATCCCATTAAAGCCCTGATTTTATTCAGGCTTCTTTCCAATTGCTTAAATTGGAAAATTTACTGCGAGGATCGCACTTCACTTGCATCTATAACCGCAGCTCAAATATGAATTATTTCATATACACTTTGCATCATTTCACATCTTACGGGAGATATGAACTCATTAAATTGACCTTGCTCCCAATATGTGGCTTCATAGCTCAGTTGGTAGAGCATCGCACCGGTATCGCGGAGGTCATGGGTTCGAATCCCATTGAAGCCCTGATTTTATTTAGGCTTCTTCTTTCCAATTGCTTAAATTGGAAAATTTACTGCGAGGATCATACTTCACTTGCTACTTTATTTAGTAGAGCCGGAAAGTTCTGGAATCTTATACTGTAAAGTATATAAGCGAATCGGTATAGTTCTTAGGTGGTTTTTCCCAAGAGTGTTTAGAGAGAATTATCTCGTGAGTCAGTAGTGTTTATTGAAGCGTGACAAACGTCGCGTGTAAAGTGTCGACAGAGGTCGTGTTTGTTAAAGTGTAACAGAGAGGTTACGCGGAGGCTGTGTTTATAAAAGGGTGACGGAGGTCGAAGTTTAACTGACAAGTCTAGCGTGTGCTTGTTGTAAAGTTTTGTGTGGAATTACTACGTTCGTGTGGAATAAATAACCTTGTTGCTGTTCCGACATCCCTGCGTTCTGTTTAGACCTCAACTACCTGCCACTTTAAACATTCGAACTCGTAACAGGAGTGAAATTTTAAGTAATATTGAAAGGTATTTGTTACGATTAAAATGGATTGGAAACACTACAACCGTCTAGCAATTCTTCACTTCAAATTTCAATTTTCCAAATCCATCAATGCAAATCGTCAACATTTCATGTTTTCCTCAATTTAACCTATCCTTTAAGAAAAATATCTCTTTCCCAAAATGCCCAAAAATGACCCAAAAATTTACACAAAACCGCAAAACATTTGTTTATGTTCTAAATAGAGGGATTTGGCGTCGCTTGAAACGCGCACGAGATATTGGCAAAAATGCCATGTTGAGCGACGTCCAAACAGCCTTCAGGTGAAAGATACTCTGCAAAAAACGGTAGACTGATCCCCACGGCAAAGAGAGGAAAAGAAATAAAACAATATATAATATATTTTGCCGATATTTCGGTTTTAAAAACAAACCTTCTACGGGAGCTAAAAGAAAGTGAATACAAAAAATACAAAATAACCGTTACATATAAGAGCTTTTAAATATAAAGTAAGAAGCTATGATAGGTTAAAAAAGTAGCTAATTTTGGTAATTGCGTCTATTGATACTAAGAGGTGCCTCACGTAGTGTGCCTCACGTGCTTTTCGTACGGAGTCACACTTGCTGTGAGTGAGTTCCAAGGGAGTTAAAAGAAGATGGTCAATGGAGTGGCCAGGTTGGTTCAATGTGTAGAAACAGGAGTGGGCTTGATGAGCTGATGGTGATTCTGGATGGAACGACGATGTTCGCCAAATCGTTCGTGTAGCTGGCGTTTTGTCTCTCCAATGTACTGCTTTGTGCATTTCTTACATTCAATTAGATAAATTAAATTTGTAGATTTACAATTTCAATTATCATTTATACGTCGTTCTTCATTAGTTGCAGAGAAAGAAGTGTTTGGAAGAGCTGGATTAAAAGTAATGACAAATGGAGTGCGGACTGACTGGTTGTTGTGCGGTCGCAGTTTTAAAGCTTCGTGGCGTGAGATGTTGTTGCGTACGTGGTTTACTTCTCTTTTCATAGCAGCGTTTATCGAAGAAATGGTCAGTTGAACAGATACGACGTAAACGTAAGGCGAGGCTAAAAGAAATGGTTTGGTGAGTTTGGTGTGGGCAGGGTCGCAGGAACTCTTTAGGGGTGGACCATTAGATTTTTGATGGGGGGGTTGCAGGATTTTTTAGGCTGCTAGATATTGTTTTATTGTTCCGGCCCTGCAGGATTTTTTTTAATCTACATGTCCTTGCATGATATTTTTTTAATGGAAATTTAAAACACAAATTTTGAAGTTAACTTGACCGTCACTAGCCGCTCAAAATTCACCCTATTAAAAACTACCTTTACACAGAATGCCTTTTGAAGTTTACATCTTCCTTTGAAAGCAATAAAGAGTTTCATCTTTATTCAGTGTACAAAGAAATACATCTCCACTAACCTGTGGCTAGATGATTTCCCGGTCATGCTAGTGGAGGTTATGCATCACTTGCCCACTGGACGAGTGAACAGTTTCTTTTTTTTGCTTTCTAATTGTGTAATGCTACTGAGAAAAGCCTTCAAACTTGCCTGTAATGGTTCCACCTTGTCCAAAGGGCAAGCTGGAAATTCCATCTTATTTGCACCCTGTTTATTGCTTTCAAAGCAGGAGAGAGGTACTTCAAAGAAGGAGAAATTGAACAGTAATCTGGCTTCTCAATATATGCATTTAGTATTTGGAGTTATCTAGAGTTTCAAAAAACAAGAGGGTTCAAGAAATGGGGTCCTCACTATAGATTTTACCAATTTAGATGAATTTCGAGTGGACGTAGAAGCAGCTCGAGGGGATATAACCTGTAGGTGTTGTCAGTGGTCCGTTTTGAAGGCCAGTACCAGGACAGTTCCGTTCCCACAGCCCATCATAAGAGTACCAGGCTTGATCACCCCTCTTCACTGCTAAATGATAGTGCTGACCATTATAAAATGTCATTCCCATCAAACTAAACCTTGAATGATGTAGTACATACATCTGCAACTTAAGATAAAAGGAGAAAGGGGGTGTTATCCCATTGAATATGCTTAATATATCAAATTATTCCTTCAGAATATGCATACTTCTCCTTTCATCATCACAAAGAGAGGAATCTGAGTGGCATCTGTGATGATGCCCCTCTGAGCGAATTATTCGATTGAAATCGGTAGAAAAAGAGGGACGCCAACCAGAAACTGTCTCTTTATGAACGACCTCTTCCCCCCACAATAATAGCGATACTGCTGTCTGCAGTGAAGATAGAAAAACAGGAATAAATGTCATGCGATAAAATATATTTAATAACATTTAAATTATAAATATAATTAAATAATAAATAAATCATAATAAAGGAAATAAAACCTATAGTTTAATAGCTTAGTCTAGTTAAGCACTCTGCCTTACATGATTTGACTTGTTAATGGGTGAATGTAGTACACCACACCCAAACAATGTGGGGCTCCAGGGACAATTTGTCCCAATGACAAGCTGCATGTAGACT
>CM042747.1:41874368-41911868 GCA_022496165.2 Catalaphyllia jardinei | reverse complement strand
CTGTATAAAAAATATTTGCCTCATGTCCCAAATGAAGTTGGCGACAACACATTTTATTTGTGCACTTCGCCAAAGCCAAATGGGGAAATCTGGTACAAAAAGGCAGCACTGGGAGCAAAATGTTAGGAAATGTGAGAAAGAAAATTTGTGAAAAGAGCGGGGTTCAATGTGGGCACTTCACTAGTCACTTTCTTTGGCGTAGCCATGCTACACAATTATATGATGGTGGAGTCCCAGAATAACTTATCCACTTATGTATGTCCTTGACTCTTAAAAGAGAAGCAGGTGAAAATTTTCAGGTTTCTTTTTCAAAAAAGGCTATGACTGAATGTTGAGAAAAAGGGTGAAATTTATTTAATTTGGTGCTCAGTAAAATTACACTGCACAAGACGATGAAGGAGTAAAGCCCAAAAAATGCAATCAAGAGTAGAGTAATAATAAGTCAGTTGTTGTTAGCAATTGTTACAACGAAAATGAACTATGTTCCATTCTGTCTCCTTGATTCTATGTATTCTCAGTGTTTGAAAGTTTTAGTTGAAATGGCACTTTGATGCAAAAAACTGAGTTGCAATAAACAACATGACAGTTGTAGACCAAAATGGTGCTGTTAACAAAGTTCTAAATTATCAGGGACGGTGCTCTGTGCACACATTAAACTTGCAAAAACAGGCTAGGATAACTGCAATATATTTGATAATGCAGTGTGCACACAGCCTGCATGCTGCAATATTGAAAATATTGCAGCCTGTTTGATTGAGCCATTTTTAGTTTACCCAGATAATTTCTCTGCTGACAAAAAGGACAGCCCCCATTTTCCTCAGACAGTTGTTTTAGCATCTTAAAGACTGCAATAATTTAATGATTGATTTAATGTAGAGAGAGAACAATAGGATTTCATGAGGATCTGTAATTACATTAGAATAGTTACTTCATTTGGCCAACAGGTTTATAACCTGGCCAGTAACTACTGGTTTAAGCCTAATGAATCCACATTTTTGCTCTACTGTATCGTAGTCTGCTGAGGGCTAATTGCCCTTGTGCAGCTAACTGCAACATATCCAGTGTGCGACATATGCAGACTGCAGACTGGCAGATTATATATCGTGTTACCTATACCATCACTGATAGCTAACCTAAACAATCTAACCGAAGTGCTATTTTGGCTAACAGGAGTGCTAGTTTGGCTGACCGGAGTGCTAGTTTGGCTAACCAAAGCACTTAAGTTTGGCCAGAAGTTCTAGTTTGGCTAACCCAAGCGCGGGTCTGCAAGTCTGCAGTCTGCATTTGTCGCACACCGCAACATATTACATATTGCTGCTGGCCTCGGTATAACTATCTAATAGTCATATATAAATCCACTTGGAAATCCATGGTCATCAGAGGTATGGAAGGTTCGTGAAATCCTGTATTTGTTATCATTGTCTTTCATGGCTGATCATGGCTTAAATGTTTTTTTTTAATGTCCACAGGATTGGTGAAGAGTGGTACAGGATTCGTCGTATCTTGAACCTAAAAATGTTGAAGCCAAAAGTCACTGATGGATATGCTGAGCCACTAAATGAAGTTGCATCTGATCTGGTTACCCAAATGAAAGCCATGCGTGGCACTGATGGTATTATTCCAAGTTTGCAAGATGAGCTTTTTAAGTGGTCTTTGGAATGTAAGTTGGTTATAATAAAGCTATACACATTATTGATTTCATTACTATACCTGTTCCAAGTAACTCATTCTTTACAATAATTATTGTATAATATCTTCAATTAATCTTGTCACTAATAATTGCCGCTATTGTTTTGTTATAAGGAATAAGAGGCACAGTATTAGTCAATGTGGAAGGGCTCCTCTCCTCTTCACTTATAATTGATGTTTATTTAATAGTATTTTATTAGTCAAATGAATGTAATAGTTGTCATTATCATAAACTGAAGAGGTCAAAATACATAACTAAACTGAAATGTAAGTTGGTTTAATCATATCCATGTCCAAATAGTGTACAGCTACATAATGAAATTTGGCCAACTTTGAATATAGCTACCTCAAGGCATACCTGCCAACCCCCAGAGTACAAAAATCTGGAGATGTCTAGAAATCTTTGTATTGTGAGAATGTCATTAAAGACAATGTCCAGGAATAACCTCCAAAAATCACCCAAAAGGCATTCTGAGAGAGCGGGAGATTTAATGAAAAACTTGGAGACTCCCGGGAAAACCAGGAGAGTTGGCAGGTATGTCAAGAGTAGTATAGAAGATAGGGCTATAAGCACACCTTCAGTCAGAAGGGATTTTAGCGTGTTCAAAGGGCAAAATAAAGGTAAAAAAACAAAAGGCAAAGAAAAGGCCTTGGCCTCTAAAATTTTAGCATACGCTGAAAATTGTTTATCTATTTTTCAGTAACCAATATAGATTGGTACTTCATCTCCTTCTTCCCAAAAATATATTAAATCTTTTAAAGTAGAAAGTTTTTGATGTTCTCTTTCAATAATTTTTATTCTTTTTTATCAAATAGAAAACTACCACTATGTAAAACTTTTTTATAATCATGAAAAATATATTCAAAAGCTATTTTTCCTTCTTCTTCTTTTTTATAAAAACAGGTTGAAAAAATGATACCATTTGTTTTCATTACTAAATATTTGTCTTTAATATAATAATATTTTTAGCAATTAAATGATAAAATAGTTTTCAATTGTTTCAATGTATGATAGTTGATCAAAAGAAAACTTACATTTATTTTCTGCTTTCAAGATTAACAATTGAAGGCCTAATAAATCTGGTCTTTCCATATAATATTTATTTGTTTATCATTTTTTCGTCTGGTAATTAATGGCCATAAGCATAACTAGATATTTTATCATCTAGAAACGTAATGTTTATCATGACAACAAGATAAGCTAGTTTTATTGAGCTTGTAACTAGGGATTTGATGATGGTCTGATCGAATGGACTTCATTTGGTGACGCATCAACATATCATTTAGAAGGCAATTTTAGTCTCTTTTAATGATATTCTTTTTGACGCCTTTTGCTGTCTTGTTATTTTTGGTCTCTGTTAGATAAGAATACATTTTGCTTTTTCAACCAACAAAACTAGTAATCACTTGATCATGACCAGCTGCTTCATCTTTAAATTTACCAATTACTTTTTTATTATCATCAAAATAGAACTTAGAAGATTTCTGATAGTCACTATTGTCAAATAGCTCTCTATGCTGGTCTAAATCTCGATAGAAATCATCTGTCTGGATATGATAGCATAATGAATCTGTATCAGTGAATAAAAATTTTGCTCTTTCGTTGAACTTCCTTTTGATGAAATTATAATGAAAATCATACATATGAACTTTACTCAAATCCAAAATGCTAAATCCAACATATGATGGTTTATCTAGAGTTAGACGTTTAGGTTTCATACTGACTGCTACTAAATTTTCATGAAAAATTTTATGGGATACATAAGTTGGTTTAGCTATTTGACGTTCTAAATGCTCCTGATCAGTTTCTAATTTAACATTGCAGCATTTTCTGACACTCCCCATAGTTTTTCGGAAGACACTGTTATTCATCAATTTAAAATAGTCTTTTTCGAAACTGTTTTTGGCTTCTTTTCTCTTTTCAGTATTAAAATCAATGTATTGTTTTAACCATGGTTTTTCACTGAATTCTAAAACACGATGTACTCGCTCCAATTTGAAGCCTAGGCTCAAATAGAGCTCTAAATTTTTTTCATGAAGAACATATTTTTCTTTATTACAGAGTGTTGGTATTAATTTTTTGACACAGCTGCTATTAATTTTATATTGATCTTTGATACCTCTGCAATAATCAGAAAGCATATCATCAGTAACATTAACTTTTTCAGCTGCACACGGATAATCATTATGCAAATTGTGCAATTCTTCAGGATATTCTAAATCAACTTCATAAAATAATATGGCCAATACCTTTTCTTTTCGGGATAATACCAACATTCTGCACTTACCCATTTGCAATTAGCATAAGGCAATGGTTGTGACATAACCCATCCAGAAAGATTATTAGCATCTAAATACATAATATAACTATTTTCTCTCTCAGGATTATAGTTTTTCATATAGGGATTATTGGCTTCAGCATGACGATGTGCAATATAAGAAATTCCACCTCTCAAGCCTTTTTCAATAAAAAGCAACATATTAATATCAGTAATTTATTCTAGGTTAACTTTAGTCATCTTTAGCATTGCATCCCAAGATAAACCTGGTAAAGAGACATATTGAAAAGGATCTAATTTGTAATATTCTAGGCTAGTCTCCCTAGAATGTTCAAAAACATCAGCTAACAATAGTACATCAGTCTTAAGATATAAATCATGATACTCACCCATGTTTTTCAGCTAGAAAGTATTCCAAACTTCTTGAGCATGACTGTAATCATCATCACTAATCTCTTCATCAGTTAATAAGCTATAAAAATGTTCTCTTTCTTCAGAGAGATTAGATGCTAATTTTTCTAGACTTCTAAAACTGAGTCTATTGTTGATATAAAAAGCCAACATATATTTTTCAGTATTAGATGGAATAATGTCAATTGAAATATTTTGGCCATCACCAATCAATTCACCTAATTGTCCAATAATTAAATGGCTATCATAGTTTTTGAGATTGTTAAAGATCACAGGTATTTTAATCTTTTCAGCAGAGATTTGCAATTTTAAATTGCATTTTTTATGTGCTGAGCCATGATATTTACCAGTAATATGACAGTGATCTCTAACTGGTACATTATTATTTGGACTATCATCACCTATTTTATATTTTCTATCACAAATATGGCAATGAGTAGCTCTTTTGAATTTGATTTCATCTCTTTTTCTCATTTGTAATGGTTTTTTGAAATTCTATCCCATTATTTTTTGGCAATTTTTTAATTCATCAAAGATAGGTTGGATAAATTTACTAATACAGTCTTCTCCGCGATAATTAAATCACTATATCTTTTGAATACTTCTTATCATAATGGCAAACTACTTTATAACCAAAACCACATGGTGTATGCTTCTGGTATTTTTCAGTGGAAGATTGCTGGTCAGATTGCTGACAACTGCTGATCTTTTCAGTAATACATTCAAAATCTGCATAAATGACAAAAGGAACAGGTAATTGTTTTTGAAAATAGACACTCGGAATTTTTTCTATACCATTTTTATCAGTGAATGTTTGAGGTAATTTGACAGGTTGGTCACCATTATATTGATAACAATACAATCGTTCTGATGGTTTTCTGAGTCAATACTTGAAAAAAACATTGATAACAATGCATACAAAAATATTTTTTACACTTCATTTTAGTGTATGAATACATTAACCAATAAAAATCTTTGATTTTAACATGTTTTTTATCACCTTCTTCAATATAATTTATAATAACTCCATATGATCACTATTTTTTGCTTCTGAAATTTTAATATTATAGACTCTACAATCTTCACTATAATATAATAAGCCAAAACATTGATGTTAATCTTGTTTTGTCTTTCAATTCTATCTATTTGATTCCTAGTGACTGGAAATGTAATACCACTATAATCTAATTTTTTAGCTAATTCTCTATCAGGTCCCTTAATCCTTTGTGGGTTTCTTTCCATTGGATTTAAATGCCTTACATGGCACCATAAGAAACACTTATTATCGTCATTTTTTAGATTAATCAAACCTTTTCTAGGATGACGAAGCTCTTCAGGTAATGGAATATATATAAGAGCTACCTCTAAGAGGAATATATTTTGCAATATTAACATAATGCTCTGAAACTTCTTCCACATCCCAACCAGAACCTTCTAATAGCCAGACAGCCACTCCATTCTTAATCTCTTCAGCTGCTCTATCTAAAGCGTCAATGATCTGATCACTATGGATAATAGTAAAAGTTTTACTATTGAAATAAGCATCTTTGAATTCATAATATTCTTCACCATTCTCATCTATTTTTTTCTTTTTAAAAAGAACAAGGAGAGTGATATAAGCTTTTAAACCTCTATCAATTGTGAGTTTAGCTTCTAATTCTTTTGCAACATCAGGTGTAGTCTAATATAATTGATTGGCAGGATCTTTACTGTCAATAATAGTTACCTGGAATGATTTAACAGTACCTTTTAAGGCTTTACTCCTTTCTTGAATCTTAATTTTGAGATTTTTCTTGTCTCTCAAAATCTTCTGAAAATCATCGATTTCTTCAGCTCTATAATAAGGAGTAATTTCATCAATCAACTTTTTCATTAATTGGTTTTGGATAGAGATTTCTTGGTAGAGCTACTGGTCGTTTCGATTTGACTCTTGGTTTTGGTGCTACATATGTAGTTGGCTTTAATGGCTCTGGCAAGAATTTAATTAGTTTTGATTTTAATGGTTTTAATTTATTTCCGCTCGGAGGGAACCTTATTTTTTTATTACGTACAACAGCATCTAAGATGCCTTTAATTTCTTGAATGATTTATTCGATGATTTTCTCATCATACTATATAGAGTATATCGATTTTTTTTTATTTTTAAATTATAAATTTTTCAAATCTTTTAGCGAAACCCAACTATTAAATTGATTAGGGTAACCTTTCCATTTGACTAAAGCTTTATCTTTAGTCTTTGGAATGACTTTTTCTATTCTAAAAATAGTTTGATCTGTCTTAGTTCTTCTCCATAAAAAGTACCTCCAATTTCTTCACCATTAAAGTCTTCTATCTTGCAAGTAATTGGATTAGTGGGTCTAATTTCATTTATAAGAAATACTTCTTCAGTCCAGTTATTATAGGTGTGTATCCTTTATCGAAAGTCTTTCTTTTGTATTTGCTTGTTCTAATGTTATCACCCTTTTGAAAGATAGGTTCCTTTTCGGCGTACGAATTAGCTTGGTTGATTTTTAAATAAACTTTTCCATAGTTTTCTGGTTTTCTGGCTTCATTTGGCGTCATACCTATCTATTTTTGCTGTTATTGTAAAGAGCGAGAATTTTTGGTAAAATGTCAATATAGACAGTGTTATTTTGCATAGTAAATCTCTTGTACATTTTTTCTGTAATCGTTCTGTTCCATATCATCTCTCACAGACAGATGACTTTTCTTCATTTTCAGTGGAATGGATTTCGATATTATTTTTAGCTAATAGATCTAGCACATTTTTGTTATAATATTCTTTTCCCTTATCAACCCATAACTTTTTGGGTTTAGCTTCTCGAAGGATGCTTCCGAAAGCTTTAGTGACTTCTAAACCAGTTTTTGTTTTCAAAGGTACTATCCAACCATGCATATTTACTTAAAAGGTCTAAGACCATCAAAAGATATTTATAACCTCTATTCCATTTACTTAATGTTTGCATATCAACTAAGTCTGAACAGCAAATATCATCTACATGATGAACTATTACTCTTCTCTTGCTAAAATTACGTTTAATAGGTTTTTGCAACTCATCAGCTAATTTTTCTTCCCACCTTAAATTTTGGTCGTTTTCTTTTTACTTGTTCCGAGACCTAACTTTCTTTTTGTATTAATTGTACTTTGAGCGAGTTATGAACTCCACTGACGTTCGCTCCATGGAATGGCATCAAGAGCTTTGACCATTTTTTTATCTGCTCGATGTTTGCACTTTTTAACATCTCCACAAATGCTGTAATCGACATCATGCTGCATAGCTATAGCATCTGTTTTACCAGTTGGCTGATCATAGATTTCTAATATTTCACCTGTATTTTTATCATATTTGACTTGCTTATCTAAATCATTGTAGGGTCCTGTGTATTAATGTCCTGGTAAGGTCCATCCGCCTTTTGGTTTTGGTAATTTACCAATAGCTCTATGAATATCGACTCCTTTTCCAGCTATCTTTTTAGATACATCATCAGTAACAGAATCAATAACCTGATCTAAATACTTTCGTCCTATTTGTTTGAATTTAATTTTAGCAGCATCTGATTTGATTGCTTCGCTAACTCCTCGTCTACCTAAGTTAAATAGTCCTTTGGCTCCAGCTGCCAATCCTTTAACAATCAATTCATCAAATCCAGATCCTTGTATTTCTTTCTGAGATAAAAATTTAAACTTGGTTATACCACAACCCGAACAAATACATTTCATGGCTGGTCTACCATTTTTAGTGATTACATATTCTTTAGATCCAGGGACACAATTTGTCTTTTTCCTCTGCTTAACACAAAATGTTAACATCTATATATAATTAATCTTTTAATCTTTAAATAACACCTAAAATAGTGCTCCTATAAAATAGCTCCTAAAACAGGAATATTTCTAAATGGAGATCTTTTGCCTTTAACAAATCAGAATTTTGTTATACCACACTCCGAGCAAATGCATTTCAAAGCATTTTGACCATGTTTGGTCTTGACATATTGTTCTGAGCCTTGTAAGAATCTGTTTGTTTTTTCTGTTTGACACAAAAACTTTTCATCTATAATTTATATTTTAAAAAAAATTCTAAAATATAAATATAGTGAATAATATTGAAATAGAAGCTATGTATAAGCACTATAAAATTCTGTATCGAAAACTATTTTTCTTATGTTGCTCTAATGAGAAGCGAATTGCAAAATATCGTAGAGACATACAAACTAGAACTAGAGAAAATGATCAAATTACAATGCAAAAATGTTTGATAAATATTATTCTAATTTGTAAAAATAATATTTATCGATCTAAATTCTTTCAAAATAATATTTATTTCCGTCTAATTTGCTTTTTGCTGATTTAGTTATACCATCTAATTCACGACTGATTGAAGACGGATGAATCTCTAGACTTTTGCTACATTTATAAATACTATGGTAGTCAAATGATTCCCCTGACTTTGTATTTATTGCTCTGACTCTAATTGATTGCAGATTTTGGCCTTTTCTATTTTCTTTTTTTAAGTTTTCTCTCTGAGTGATTAACTGTAAATTCTCTAGTCTATTATCAGTTTTGTTGTTATTGATATGATCAATAACTAATTTTTTATCTTCTATCAAATCATAAAAACATTCACAAATAAATCTCTGTTTATTAAAATTTTTTGATAGCATCTATAAAAAAATCGATCTAATTCTTTAGCTTTTTCTAAGTGCTTATCTTCACAATTAATTTGCATAGTAGTTCCCTGATAATTACCATCTTTATCATAGTTTTCTTTGACACCAAATGGTGTTACACCCTGATATTTAACATACATCTTCTTTCCTCCATATAATATGCCGATTTGACTTCCGTTGTATTTGTTGGCTTTTGGTTTTCCGAAAGTTATCTCACTCGTATCAATATCGAGGAAATTGACAATTTGTATATCTCTCTTTCTTTGGCTTTCTTTTTGTCTTTCTTTTTGACTAGGCATATAATTAATATCATATTTTTTTCCAAAGTATTTTTTTTATTTTATGATGCGATCTCCTTTTAGACTATAACTAGTTGATCTCCTACTTTGTCAACAACAACATCTTTTTCATAAAGAACAATGGCATGCACTCGAAAATTATCACTATCAGTAGTATTAATTTGGTATTTTAACATAAGTTGTTTAGGATCCCTACTTACTCCCTCAGCCTGGTAACTTAGATCAAAAAAGATAAGAGGATACAAACTTGTAAAATTAGCGACATTTAGCTGAGTCCCAGTATTATAATCATTCTTTTTCCAGGAATAATTCATTAAATTATAAAAGATTCTTGGTTTACTGTCACTTTCATAATCACGTTCTGGATAAAAGACTCCATCACCATATTCAAGTCGACAGCTTAGTAGACTACTATTATCATTACCTGCATTAACTTTAAATGTATCGTAGATATATGGATTAGCTGTCATTAGATTACTCTTTTGTCTCTGTAAATAGATAAAGACATATTTAACTTAATCAATAGACGCTGAGATTCTAAAATCCCCACTTATATTTAACAAATCTGATCTTTGGTATAATTCTCGAAGGTATTTCCATTTACTTGGTTTTTGGAATTCAGAGATACATGTAAACTTATTCATTAGAGCATCCTTGGGTTGTAATCGAGGAACCCAAAGGTAAAAACGATCAATTACTAATCTAAGTGTATCAGCAGCACCGTATAATACTTCTGCATCAGGTGTTAAGTCTATTTCAAAGTCAAGTTGCATGCGCGGTAACATACGTCCTTCTAATTCTTCAAAAAAAGAGTATCTGTTTAATGGAATAGTTACATTAACTGGTTGTCTATTTGCTGTTAATAAGCGTCTTGCTTCGAAATTAGGGTTAGCTGCAGCAACTGAAGATTCAGCAGTATCTAGATACCAAAGACTATTTTTAGCTACAGTACGTGCATAATCGTCGGAGTATTCTAATAGATTTTTTACAAAAGTAACTAGATGAAAATTATCAGTATCATAGATAATTTTGCCTGCACTCTTAATAACCAGATGCCGAATTAACAAATGAGCACCATTAATGATGGTAGTTCGAGTGTCAGCGTTATCTTCACCATCAGCTTTAAGATCTAATTTAAATCGCACTTCAAAATAAGCATTATACAAATCAAAAAAAGAACTTCGATCATTGATGGTGAATTTATAACCATTTTTTGTTGCTCTGTACCATCTGCTGGAGCTCTTAAATTACTTTCAAGTAGAAATCGGACTTCTTCATTTCTTTGAACATTCTCTGCTGAGCGAAAAGCCATTGTATATTTTAAAAATATTAAATTTTTTAAGATTGTGCTATGAGATTATTAATTAATGTGTTAACTTCATTTTATACTAACAGAGAAATTACAACAAACATTATACAAATATATAACTTCATTTTGGCACATTTTTCCTGTGGTTTTTGGTGTTCCTGTTAGTCTCCTTCTTATAAGATCGCCTGATTTTTCAACACCTTTTTGAACACTTTTAGATGCTTTTCTACCTACCTTTTTACCTACTGTGCTAGCTACTTTACTACCAACTTTACTCCCTACTGCACAGAGAGCGGCTTTTAGTGGTTTCATAATATTGTCAACGATGAGACCATTGCCTCTGTGTTACACACATATCTTCCCAATGATGGGTGATAAATCTTTTTGAATTCTCGTGGTTTCATATAATTATTAGTTAGGTATTTTTTTAATATCAACGAAAATGCAGTGTCTGCATTATTTCAAAGGATAGGTCTCCTTAATCCATCAGTAATATAGATACGTATACTAGATATACTTGTTTTATTAACTGGGTTAAAAACAACACGACGAGGTTCTAAAGTAAAACCATATGATGCTCTTAAAGTTGAAGTACCAAAACTGTAAATAATATCAGATTCTTGTCCATCAACTAATGAAGTACTTGTTAAATCACAATGAATATGTAAAACATCAGTATCTTGATTTAGATTAGGTACTCTAACACCAATATTCCTCTCATCTCTTAAAATCCCCTTATCATAGCCAATCAGTCCATTAAAATCAGATTTAGTTAAATCAAGCTGATAGTTTGTCTGGAGGGTGATAATAACCCTAAAAGTTGGATCATCAAAAGTCAGTGTAATAGGATAGTCTTCATTACCCTCACCATCGATGAGTTTTGTCTCCTCTTTAATATATTCGTCCAAACACCTTGAGCAAAATCAATATCTGTCCATGTATTACCATTATCTTTACTAAACGCTATTTTCTGATTATTTTAACCTGCATTGACATTAGTCCACGAAAAAAACATTGAGATAATTCGGTTAAAACCAGTATAGTAGCTAGCATTATCTAGTATCATTGTTGGTGTAAATCGTGTAGTAAAATCACCTGGTTGATCGCCTGGTTCACTTCTTACAGAAAAACTACTTAGCGTTATTTCTCTTTCCATTATATTACAATAGATTATATTGTAAATTAAAATATTTTTTAACTAATTTTCCGTATTGATCTTTATTAATATGACTCTTACGTGAGAGCGCATCTAAGACAGCTACACCCATGTTTCTGATCTGGAGACTAGTATTGCCTGCTTCCATTAAAAAAATAGGCTCCTCTTCCTGTCTGTTTTCGGAGACCACAACCTTTGATTGTTTTACTTTTAAATTTATAATGGTTAATATAATCATCAATCTCTTTTTGTAATCTATCAGACCGCAGATGAGCAGCATTTTTTAAACCTATATTGATTTTACCTTGATTGTATTTTCTTGTTGCATTTGATTTCAAAGCTATTACTTGTTTTCTTCTTTTCTGAGCGTCTTTTCTGATTTTTTCAAGATAACTTCTCTTTTTTTGCTCATTCATCTCAGGTTCAGCCAGTCTCATTTGAACATCATTATAATTAGGAATTTCTAACTCATCTTAAACCTTATTTGCTTCGCTCACGTCCCTTTCATCTTCACCTTTATCTTCACCTTCATCTTCACCTTCATCTTCATCTTCATCTTCTGGAGGAGCTTCAATTGCTAAAGGATCTTTTTCTTTATACGGAGGAGGTGGACAAGAAGGAATTTGCCGAAAACTAGGATCCATTTCATATTTTGGTGCTTCTTTTGGCATTTTGGCTATTTGTTTTTCTGTTTGAGGAGCTACGCAGTCTTCTAGATTTAACAATCCTTCTACATCCATATCTTCATAGGGATCTACATCAGGCGCATAATCAATTCCACCCTCTTTATTCATTCGTGGTATTTGAAATCTTACTTGTCCTCTCCTTTTCGGTTTAGTTTGTTCTGCTATTTGATCAAGACGATCGAGCCTAAATGTCTTTGCAATTGTTGCATCAGTTGTTTTTGATCCTCTTTTCTGCTGTTATTTCATCAAATAGATTTTTCTTCATCTCACCTACAGCAGTCTTACTCTTAGCTAATTCTTTCCATATTGAGAGACTCATATATTAATTATATATTAAAAATATGTAATATTTTTAACTGAGTAAAAGATTTTAGTAATTATAAATATTACATATTTATAATATAGATGAAAATTCCTAACTATGATTCAGCTTCCGAGAGCAACAGCAAATACAAACAACTACGACCATATATGCCTTTGAATAGTTTTAGAATGTTAATTTGTGGACCAAGTGGTTGCGGTAAAACTAACACTCTGATGGATATGCTCTACAATCTTCTCTACTTTGATAAAATTTACTTATTTTCTAAAAATCTTCAACAACCAAAGTACCAGCAACTAATGGAAAGATTTGAGCCTATCTCAGATGAAGCCGGTTATGATGTCATTGAAGCCAGCAATGATGAAATATTGCCTATAAGTCAACTAGATGGTGACAACCAAAAAATAGTTATCTCTGATGACTTCGTTTGTGAAAAGAATCAAAAACCTCTGATCCAATATTTTATTGAAGGGCGTCATAAATGTTTTAGCGTCATCTATTTAAGTCAGTCTTATTATCTTACCCCAAAAGATATACGACTTAATTGCTCACATTTCTGTATCTTTGATAGCCCATCCTCAGCAGAGACTTCAAGGATGTGTAAAGAAGTCTCTGTTAATAAGGACAAATTTCTAAAAGCTACAGCAGAACCTTATAGCTTTGCGTACATTGACAAAATTAATAAAACAATGAAAAAGAACTTTAATGAAAATATTTAATGAAAAAAATTTATTTATGATTAAAATATTTAATTATGATATATGACAGATTACAAAGACTTCCTCTTAAAGAGCAGCCTGGAGAGTAGTGACTCTGATGATAATGATTATTATCCTAGTAATGAATCTTCTCAGTCATCACAATGGACAGATTCTTCTCAATTTTCTGATTCTTCACAGTCTTTTTCCTCTTCTCAATTATCTTCTGATTCTTCTCAGTCTTATTTTCCATTATCTTTGTCTCTTCCACCAGCATCATAATCTTCAGATAGTAAATGAAATTCTTTTTAAAAATTTAGCATTATATGATTATATATGGGATATAGTAATGGAGTACTAGAAGAAAAAAAGGAAGGTGGAAAAGGTGAAAGGGGAGAACAAGGTCTTCCTGGTTAACTGATGTTGCAGTTCCTGTCAATGATAATGACGCTACAACTAAAAAATACGTTGATGACAATCTAAGTAAAAAATAAAATATTATTATGACTGCTAATCTAGATTTAAACAATAAGAAAATAGTCAACTTAGCTGACTCTACAGATGATGGTGATGCTGTCAATCTAAAAGTATTAAAGGAGCATACACAATTTAGTCAAAATAATTACCATTTACAGAAGAGTTTTCGATTTTATAAAAACTTTGGTGATCAGAGTCAGTTGACTGTAACTAACCCGCCAAACACAACTTCAAGTCATTTTTTCCAAAATCATATTAGTCATCGTGACTCTTATATCATAGAAAAAGAAGGTTTTGATAATGGTTTCGGTGGACAGGCTTGGTCTAGTACAAAAATGACTAATGATAATTTACCTAGTGGTAGTTATACTTCTATTTTTGAAATATTTGTTATTGGTAAAGCGGGTCGTTTACGGGCCGATGATACCATAATTTTTAATGTCCATGGTGATAGTCATTATCACATGAATACGTTTGATAGTGCTAAAATCGATAATTAATATACTAAATCAATTATTCAATACACTAGTGATGGTCAATCAGGTGAGATAACTTTTCAAATAAGATATTATGGTAGTCAATATGACAAAAATATAAGATTTCTCCTTTATTCAAGGGTAATTAATGGTAAAGAATCGACTAATTACAACCATAATATTTTTAATTTAAGTGAGGTTGATGATAAAAATGAGATTCTCAATTTTGAAAATTTAAATTTAAATGATAACAGGATTAGTGGTTTAGCCGATCCAGAAGATGACTATGATGCAACTAATAAAAAATATGTGGATAATAGAGATTATAAAGTGCTTCCTCGTGATGGAAGTAAAACAATGATAGGTGATTTACGAAGGGATAACCACGGCCATCAGAAATACAAATGAGAGGCAACATTAATATGAATAACAATCGAATTTTTACTTTACCAAACCCTGGAACACAGCAGCCTGTAACACTTGGGTTTGGTGATAATAGATATTTAAAGCTTGATGGAAGCGGAGCGATGACTGGTAATTTAAATATAGGTTCTAAAAATATTCTCTCTTTGGAAAATTTAACTGATTACAAAGTCGATGCCCGCTTCATTATCGCGCTAAAAATTTAAAAAGCGCCGTCAATAAAGAATATCTAAATCATAAATTTCTTAAAACAGACCCAAAAGAAAATTATTATGATTTAAAGCAAAAGATAATCCAAAACTGTGAGCCTTATTATGATGGTATTTTTGGTGAAAATGATTTGGTCTCAAGAAAATATGTTGACACTGAAATTGGCAGAGAGATAAACAAATTACCAAAACCTAATACAGATGTCCTAAAATTAGATGGAACTAAATCAATGATTGGTAATCTTAAAATGGGTAAACACACTATTACTGGAATCCGAAGTTCTTCTGCAGATAATGCTGCTTTAACTGTTGGTGGTGCAAAACGACTTATTTTCCATTATCAGGTGATCATTTGATGGAAGTTAATCTAGGTATGGATGATAACTATATTAACAATTTAAAGACAGTAGTTGAAGACGATGGACAGACACCAAATTATGAACAAATCAAACATCAAGCAGTTAATTTTGAATTGTTCAAGTCGACACGAGACTATCTTGTGAGGGAAATAGCATAAGACTGAAGATAAGCTATTACCAAAAGATTGTAGTGAAAAGATGATAGGTAATTTAGATATGAATAGTAAGAGTATTATTGGTCTCAAAGATCCATTACCATCCAATAGTAATTTTGCGGCATCAGTCAATTTTGTCCATAAGACTGTTAATGATAGTAACGCAATCATTTCAGGTATCATTGACACAAAGTTAAAAGCTTCAGAAGAAGCATCAATCATGCCATACCGGAGAGAAAATGTCCTTTTAAAAGTAATGGATGATGACCTTTTTGAAGAAGATGATGATGACATTCATAAAGTAGGAGTTGTAGATAAAGACTTTCATAAAGGTAATGGGCAGACTTATCTCTTCCGAATTGACTTTGATTCTGAAATCGGTTACTACAGTACACGATTACCTATTGATTTAGTCTATTTACCGAGAGGCTATTATACCATTGCCTTTGAAATGTATCCTTCTACTAAAATAAAGATGGATCAAATAACAATAGGTGCTAGTAGTGGCACTCTATCAGCCACTAAAATTAATACGAAAGTTTCTAGTGATCTCGGTCAATCATTAATTTTTACAAAGCTATCATTAACCCTGGTTTTGATGATTTAGACATTGATATCGCTTTAAAAAACAGAGCTGGAGAAGCTTATGAAAATGATACTCAAATCTTTGTCGTGGTTTATGGTGTTTCTGGTACTCAAAATGTTGTAGACCTAACAATTTGGGATATAATTTATTATATTAAAATCAAAAAGTAGTTTTTGAAGCTCCTATTGATATGAATAATAGACAAATTAAAAAGCTCTCTGATGGAAATGAAGATAGTGATGCTATCAATCTTAAACTGTTAAATGATTTTAAAAAATCTTTTCAAACTTCTGTCTCTAATTTACAAAGTTCTCTAGCAACAATCCATGCAGATTCACAAACGCAGTTTAACAGAAATAGTGATTTAATTAAAGCTATACATAGAAATTTAATAAGAAATGATTCTACAAATGCAAAACTATTATTAATAAAAGGGCTTTATTTCCCTGATTGGAATGAAGGTAGAACTCAAAATAATTATTCATATCATACATACCTTTAAACGTAAAAAGACTACAAGTGATCAAATGTTAATACAGTTACATTGGCTAAAAGATAATGGTAGAATTTTTATTTATGTTTCTAAAGATAGAGTAGAATTTACCAGAAATCTTCTAGCTAATGAACCAAATTTAAAAATACTTGATATTCCGGATAAAGATAACCCTAAGGGCGCTCTTCACCAGCCTACGTCTCTCATCCTAGTCTTCAAAATCTAAACGATGAATTAAAAATAATCTATGTTTCAGATTCTCCTTTTACAATAAAGAGAGGTTTAATAACAAAAAAATATTTATCCCGCTAATAGTGATGCTTTCAAAGATGTTCGAGAATATGAAAGGAATGAAGGAACAATCATTTAAAAAATATTATTATGATTATAATATATGGGTTACAGTAATGGAAAGGAACCAGACGTGAAAACAGAAAAAGGAGAGAAAGGTGAGCGAGGGGCCGGTTGTTCGTTGACCGTTGATGGACATTACCATTTGAAAGATAAACGACTAACTAATCTCGCAGCTCCTCTCCATAATAATGACGCTGAAACGAAAAAATTCGTTGTGGATTTATTGAAAACAAAAGCAGGAACAACTTATGTCAATAATGAGTTGAGAAAAAAAGCTAATAGACCGAATGTTAATAAAGCTTTAGGTTTAAAAGCAGATAAATCTAAGCCTACTGAGATGAGTCATCGTTTCTTTATTTAGCCTTTGTAATGATCAGTCACCCGAATAATGAGAGTTTTCCCTGTTTGTCTGATGCATCAGACAAATAGCCACGGCAGTAAGAAACGTGTTTCCAAATGTTTATTGATAAATAATTTCAAGCAATTATTTTTAAATATGAGAAACATTTGTGATTTCAATCATATTTCACCGGACTTAGACGAAAGACAAATTAATGAACTAATGGGCTACTGCAAAACCACTCATCAAAAATGGTTTTTATACAAAAAAGCTCATAAACACTACAAAATGATCAAATATGGATCAAGGTTATTTTCAAGCATGATTGCTGGCAGCGGAATCGCTTCGCTAATTGTCTCAGAGTGTGTTTTGACCATTCTTACTCTAGCTGGTTCGATATTAATCGAAATTTTACTTGATTTTAAAAACGTCAATGAAAACATGAATAATTGCAAATTTGCTTATCAAAGTTATGGGCATTTATTAGTCAGAATCAAGAGAGCGCTAAGACTTGGCCATTTTGACAAAGAAGATTTGATCAATGACATCAGTAATCTTGATAATTTTTTGGTTGATGTTTGTCCGCTTGTTGTCCGCTAAGTATATAAAAGATTACTAAAAAAAATACAGTGATTAAGCGTCTGTGATCGCTTTCCGTTTCTGTCGCTCAAAAATAGATAAACAATTTTTCAGCGTACGCTAAAATTTTAGAGGCCGTAGCCCACGCTAAATCCCTTCTGACTGAAGGTGTGCTTATACCCCTACCTTCTATACTACTGTCAAGGTGTCATATGTTACAGAATCATTAAGGACAACAGTAAAAAGAGTATCAGTGGAGTAAAGAAGAAGAATCATTTCATCCATCTTTGGGGGTTTGCCAAATTAACAGCTGATGCTACATGAACCATGCACTAATCCTGTAAAGATGACCAGAGCACATAGGTTGTGCCTTGGTTGTCATGGTAACAACCTCTTCAGCGTAATAAAATATTCTGCTTGGATCAACTCAACCCAGGTTCCAGTCTTGGCAAAGCAACATCCGTTTATGGAGGAATTCATTATGAGGTTTTGAAATTATCTCATGTTTTTAGACAGCTAGAGCGCATTGCATTGAATACAACAAAAATTTACATTTTATATATTGCAGCAATTGGAACAGTCCTCTTTGAAACCCGATTTGGTTCCTTCAGCAAGTCTCCGTCATTAGAAGCTGCCAAGCTCATTGAATCAGCTCGCGGATTATTCAGATTGTTTTTGAAGATCGTTCTTCTTCCTGCATGGATTGACAAGTTATACAGGTTTAAATCAGTCCAGGAGTTCTATGATTACTTGGATATCTTGTACAATTTTGGTGACATGTGCATTAAGAAAAAGATGAGCGAAATTCAAGGAAGACTTGATAAGGGAGACATTCAAGATGAAGATGCCGCTGAGTTCCTCACCTTTCTCATCAGTAGAGAGGACATAAGTTTAAAGGAAATAACATCAAATTTGATTGAGCTGCTGTTTCCTGCTATTGAAACAGTATGTATTAGTTGGAGGGTCTAACTGATCAGTAGAATCAATCTAATGAATGCAAGGAACATATTAATTTTAGGAAGGAGACAATTTCTTTTGTCTTCCAGAATTTTGATTTAAGTGGCACTGTCACGGCACGTTTGCTATTTTTAGGTCATTATAAACTTGTTGAAGTTAATATAAAAGCAACAGCACCCTTTTATACACAAAGGAGAGGCTATAAAATGAAAGGCTATCCATAGCGAAATTTGGCGATTTTTGTAATGTTATATCCAAGGCCAAAACTAGTCAGTTTCGATCCTTTTCTAACCTCATCATCCTGATCTGTAGATGACGAAACTTAAATTCATTGTACTAACAAAGTTCTTGCTATAGAAACTTTAGCGTTAGTTTTTTTGTTTCAATTTGTTGATTTTGAAACATTTTAAATTCTATTTGAGTTTCGCTCAAATGTGGTGACAATTTACCTTTTAATAATAAGCTGATGAGTAGTAGAATCGACTGAGCTTGGAAGCTGGTTTCCTGAGGTTCCGTGGAGCCAGAATCCAAGAAGAGATGGCTTTTGTATCCATGGCAATTCGCATGGATTTTGAATTAAGATTAGATTATGAGTCTAATTTTTTTATTTTGTTTTAGACTTCCTTCACCACTTTGTGGACTTTATATTTGCTTGCAAGGAATCCTGACGCACAGCAACAACTTCACGATGAAGTGTGCTCCATTTTGAAATCAGGAGAACATTCAACACCAGCTGCATTGCAGAAAATGCCATTTTTGCGGGGGTGTGTCAAAGAGACTCTAAGGTATCATGGTTTCCTTTAAAGCACTGTTACACCAAACAGGAATCCAGGGGGTTGGGGATAGGTTTGAAGAGTAGTCACTCCCTCTAGCCCCCACCCCCCCTCCCCCCTTCTCCATTTTTGTTGAGAAGTTTTGTCCTCCATTTTATAATTAGTTTTTGTTTTGTTTTGGGGAGAGAGGAAAATGGTGTCACGATTTTGAAGCTCCTTTTAGCTTATTTGACAGTGAGACGGTGATCGCGTTACATATTAAGCTTTCATGAACATTACAGAAGCTATTAAACATCTCTTGATTTGTAAGCCTACAGTTACACTATACCAATCATATCCACCAGTACACTAGTAAGTAATGCATCTATCAATGTTTAGCCCGATGGGGAGGGTGGGGGATCGGGCTAACCACCGCAATTTGATCGTGAGGTCTTTCCCCAGGGTAGGGATTTTGATTGTACATGATCCAGGTTTGAAGGACATTTGAGCTCTTTCTCTTGCCCCCAGATGAGGATTTTGACCAATTATTTTGTCCCAGGGGTTGGGAATTGAAAATGTCAAAATCCTCACCCATAACATTGATAGGTGTATAATTCTTACAACTTGAATCGACAGAACTGAGAAGTTCTAACATTTAAAAGAGAACTTGTTGAACTGGTCGTCGTTTCTTGAGGTCAATGAAGTATTTTCATTGTTTGATGCTACAGATGTATGTGCACGTGTGGCGCAGGTTGTAGGGAAGATCTTACACTGCGCTGTGTTAGAACATTGCTCCTTTATAACGACCTTCAAAACAGAGGTGAACATGCTTGGTTGCTAAGAACACAATACTTGATAATTAGCCCTTGTCAACTAGTTCCGATGCCTTTTCTCTTAGGTACTGAGTATTATCTGTAGCAGCTAGGTTTGGTTTCAGGTAAAATTGTGAATGTTTTTGCGCGTTTCAACTGAATCATCATCGAAAAATCACATTATCTAAAAGTTATTGTATTGAAATACTGCCATTTTGTAATATGAGCTTTTCAACCATTTCCTGGGTTTTTCACTGCAGGATGTATCCAGTCGCATGGGAGAATGCTCGCTTTCTTGACGAAGACATCATAATCCAGGGCTATTGCATACCAGCCAAGGTAAGAAAGAAGGAGAAGGTCACATGGCTTAGCTAGGCATAAACGTGAGAGGACTGGGAAAAAGCATGGTTGTTTTCCGTTTGTTTGAAAAACTAAGATATTCAAATGAAACATCAACTAAATTTGAGAGTCTTAACAAAGATTAGAAGTATTTGGAGGAGGAAAATGGTAGCTCCTCAAATATCACCCAAAATAGAGAGTTTGTATGGATTGGGTAGACAAGCCACAAAATTATAAGAATTTGTAAGGAATTTTACAACTTTTGCGAGGTTCCCATTTCAACAATTTTCCGCTGAAAACTCTTAAACTTGGCTGGGTAGCTTTTCATTCAGTAAAATTTTAGTTGAAATGCTTAGATTTTCAATCTAATCAATATAAGAAACTCGTCCCAGTCGTCTCACGTTTCTGCAATTGGCTATGGCGTGGTACGTGTACTTAAGGTATCAGTATACCCCAAAATTGACCAAATTTTTTTAAAAAATCACTTTTTCAGATAGATCTTATTGCGATATCTCATTTAACAAAAAGAGTATAAAAATTGAGATGGATCATAAGCAGAGTTGTAAACAAAAGACGTTACTTTGCATAAATTATCTCCAATTGACAGCTTTCAATGGGTTGCCACGAGAAGTAAACTTGAATTAATAACGTGTGTGACAGATTCCCGGGTATGTGCACTGTATGATTGTTAAGCGTTTGTGTTTGGAAGTCGACGAGCAGTTCTGAGTGTTTTCAAGAGAACATGATGTAGATTGTTGATGTAAGCTTAAATATGTCCTCGAAGAAACACAAAACTTCTTGTCCATTTGTAAGTCCGAAGAAAGCACCACAGTAGTCACAAAGGAAAAGGTTAGGAGAAAAAGGTTTCCAAAAATTCGATCACAATTAGGCTGACGTGTTAATAGCTGGCTAGGGACAACGGTTCCATCTCGAGCAGGAGTCGTTGCTTGCTCTGGACGAGGAAAGACATTTGACATTCTCTAAGTATTGTTTCCTTGGCGCTTTCGCCGTTCGAAGCAGTAAACAGTAACATTTTAACATAATCGGTCATCTCGTAGGTGTCCTTCACGTCGTTTATGAGTGCGCTCTTTCGTTAACTACGACATCTCTAAGCCATTAGGCGTTTTAAATATCGAAAGGAAAAAACAGAAGCGAAAATTATTTTCTCACTGACCTGGGTGCACCATCAATGGAATTAAGATCTTGCAAAGGATATTTCCCGCCGGAGGTAGCATTATATTTGAGACTTCTTTGTAACTGATATGAGCTCCATTGTTAAAGTAAAACGAGCCTTTTCTCTATCGCTCAACACGTCATCATTTTTCACACATTTTGTGTACTTATCTCATCACACCAGAAACGTCCCAAAATATATTCCTTTGTATCTCAGAACGAATTTTTGGGCGAGTGAATCACACATATATTTTGAGTTCGTTTCAGGTGAGTTTTAAACGTTTTACGCTGAAATTTGTAGATGTTGCCCGATAATCAGGCCAAAAACGGGTGTTGGAGAATTTCTTTTTTTTTCCTTGTTTCAAAAGTTATGACTATTTTAGTAAAGAGAATGCATGTTTTATCAACTCAAAGTTTAACTGAGGGTCAAAAATAAACCAGACAAGCTAATCAAAATTTCTTGACGCCCTTTTTTAGAGAAAGGTGCCAAGAGTATCTTCCCGCTCAAATCCGACTGGAAAAGAACTAGATTGGTGAACCTCGGTACTTTGGAAGTAGGGCGCTATATTCGGAAAACCTTTGCCATCACTTCTTCTCTTCGCCTCTGTGTACATCTTATAACACCTTGTTTCCACACACTCGCACCAAACAGTACTCTATCGTGGAGATTATGACCTGATCACACCACACTTAATGGGCACACCACACTTAACCAGGCTTAATGGAAAAATGGAGAATAGAGAAAAAAATCCAAACAAAACAAGCCCCTAATCTGTTGGCTTCTCTTTGTTAGACAATGATTCGCCTGCCACTGTATGTCATGAGCCGCGATCCAGAAACATTTGATGACCCGCTACAGTATAAACCCGAGCGCTGGTTGAGAGACGATGCACAAAGATCGTCTTATCACGCGTTTGCCTCGCTTCATTTTGGATTTGGCCCTCGCATGTGCATCGGTAAGTAAATTAATTGCCATTTTTAGAAGATCATTTGGTTTTATCAACTGGGTTGATAGTGTGAGTTATATCACCCAAAATAGAGAGTTTGCATAGAAATAAGTGCAAACGTGATGCAGGAATTAGGTAAAAACCCAAAGTGGTTAGGATCCATGCACTCGAGCATCACAGGTTTGAGTTCTTTATCAATGACAATCCCCTCGGCAACTTTGGACAGCGTAGAAGTAGCCTGCGTGGCTTGGCGGTTTAGGCAATTTGAACGCGAACACACAAAGAGGCGAAGCCACGAAAACGAGCGGCGAAGCCGCGAGGAATTGCCTGCCTGGATGACCCGTATTTTTTATTGCCGCCTCTATTATATATTTTGACAACCCGATGACAGGTTTTGTGAATCGCATTAACACAGCTAATCAAAGCGTTGAAACAGCACACTTGGCAGGAAAAAGTTGTGACACTGTCGAGTCTATCAAAACAAAACCATCCTATGTGCTGTTTGCTCTATGGCGGCGAAGGAGGAATTGAGAGAATTTTATTGTAGACTTTGTTGTTGACTGCTCAAGATCTCATTCGGAGAACTTAAACATTCCTATGCAAAATCTGTTTCAAGGCCTCTAAGTGTAAAGCAGTTCAGAATTCGGAAATTGGTCCGGATCAGAGTCCTCAAACAGGAAAACGACGAAAAACGTCAGACTACTATTCCATTGCTGTGAAATTCAGCGACTATAACAGTTTAATAACAACGATACTGGTTCTCGTAGAGAACAATTCTTGTCTGGTGAGCGTAAACAGTGAAACTCGGGAAAAATGATGCTTTTGCGTAAGGCTGTTGGGGAAACGGCCATCACATCGCGCCCTTGAGGGTAATTGCTTATGCCTGTTTCTTGCTTGTCTTTGACGCTTAACAATTTCGTGATATTCGCGAAGAAATTTCAGGCGCGATAACGCTTTCGACAACGCGTTGCCAAATTATTTTCAGTTTGCGTGCAGAAGATCTGCATTGTAATTAGTTATGCTCCATCATGTTTCTTGGAGCTGTCCCTTGGGAGAGTTTAATTGACGTGTTAGCCTTCTGAGCTAATGGCAATGGCCCGTACGCCAGCGTACTGGACTAACAAAAAATGCCGGCCATCCGTGCAGGCGGTTTCTCAGTTGTCTCTCTCCCAGGCTCCTCACGGCTTTGGCGTTCCGTATCGCGGCTTTTCCGCTTTCCTAGCGCCCTCAAACTGCTTAAAAACCGCCAAGCTACGCAGGATATGGGCGTCAGAACTTTGTTGAAATTTTCGATAGAGGTGCCTTCGGGGACTGGCGGGACATCCGCTTATTTCCAAATACACGGTACTTTAGATTCTCGAAATGACTGATTTAAAACCTCGGTAATTGCTGGCGATAGAATATCTGAAAACTCCTTTAACACCCAATTTGGAAGACCGTCGGCCCCCCCAGCTCTTGATGCGCTGATCTTGCTTAGCCGTGTTGCAACAGACACCGCCGTCACCATTATAGGCTCATCGTCTTCGCATAACACAAAGGCGTCATCGTGCAAGAGAATGTAGTCTTGCATCACACTGACAAATGACTCGTTGATTTTATTAGCGAGCTCATAGTTACTGCAATCCGTGTGAATTCTCCAAATAGACCTAAGGTCTTTCTATGCATTTCTGCCATTGCCACAAAGTTGTTTAGCTTCACGCCACCAATCACCTTGTTTTTATAGTATATCTCTCGACACCTTTTCCTTTCACGGTTCACTTTATTCCTAAGCAACTTGAAAAGGAGCGTGTCCCCAGATGAAAAAGGTCTCTGTCTCTTATTAATAAGCTGTTCAAGGTCGGGATTTAGCCAGGGTCTGTTTGATTGATGAGCTCGGGCAGAAGGTTCAGGCATAATTGTATCGAGACCGTAATTGATGACCTTTGTTATTGCAGCCAACTTATCGTAACCTGATTCACTTTGACTCAGCACGGTATCCTAAAATGCGACTAGGCCTTTTATCGCGTGTTTTTATGGTCTTACTCCGAGCTTGGGATTGCTGACGAATGTACATGTTGGGCAAGACCTTGATACACAGATGATCGGAAAGGCCCAAAGCTGGTCCACTGACTGGTGCCTTGTAGCAAACCTTCATGTTTGTGTATATCTGGGCGAGGGTACTTTTGATCCGTGTTGGGATCTTGATTATGGGTTCGAGTTGTTGGTTTAGTTAAAGCTGCAGCAGCAGTAGTAGTTAGTAGTTAGTAGTTACAGCTTTTAGAACTCATTTTGCATTGCGTCAAAAAAGAGAGAAATCTAGCATGGCCCGAGATTACAATCAACATAGAAAAAAATGCTTTAATGGTAAAAATAATACGAATGCATCACATTCTAAAAACAAATGCTACAGGAATGCGTCCTGAAAGAGATGGGTCTTGAGCTGTCTTTTAAAAGAATCTAAGGCACTTGTGTGGTCTAATATTTGCTGGTAGATTGTTCTAAGGTTTGGGCGCGGCAGCTAGGAAAGCTATGTCCCCGTATGTGGAGGTGAAGGATATGGGAACAACTAGAAGAGCTTGTGTCGCAGGATGTAAGAAAAGTGTTGCAACAGACGATTGTAGCAAGTCTCTTAGATAATCCGGAGCACAGCCATTCATGATTTTTAAGGTCATAGCTGTCGACGAATCAAAATCAAACTGCTCTGACCAATCACAACGGCAGCAAACAGCGCGATGAAGGTTAAACCAATCAGAATTCCTAGCAGTTACCTGTAACTTGGTTAAAGCGCGGGAAAAATTGCGCCTACAAGCTTCCATAGGTTTTGGTTTTGCTCCTCATTAGTTGAAAAACTGGCGCGAAATGTTTAAGCTAATCAATAAGCGTAGGAATCGCAATCGCGTCATTACTTACGACAGTCATTTTAAAACTTTTGTTGGCTGCTTTTAAACTTAAAAGCTTTCCCTACTGGTAATTGTTTGCCTCCTTCTTATGGTTTCATACTTATTCCAAGACAGCGTTATACAGTTCTTTTAATAATGCTTTTCTTTATTACTTCCCCGCTGAACAGGCCGTCGTGTGGCTGAATTGGAAATGCATCTCTTTCTTTCACAGGTGAGAAATTCAGCAATGAGATAGCGAGTTTAGCCAACGAGACCGTACCCTCACTTCACTTCATTACAGTTTGCAATAACACCACCTCGTTTTCGTTATAACATTGATGTAGCATCCTGTAACCGGATTGACTGAAACCGTTTTAGGCAAAGATAGAGAATTACGATTAACTGCCGTATGCTCCAGTTGCATTTTGTTTGCACGTGCGGTGTAGTCACGTCAGCCACGTCAGTCACGTCAGCACGAGTATTTTTCCTCATTCAACCAATCATAATACTGATTTGTTGTGTTGTACACGTGCTACTGAGGTGTCGTCATTTCGTAGATTTCTGTTATTTTTTAAATCGGGAAAATAACATCGTGCTCGACATGCAACCGGACTTCGACAAGATAATTTGTGAGTTTTGAGGGATTTTTTTCTGAGAATCTCACTGAGGGAAAACCTAAGTAATTAATTATTCAATTCTTCACCTCTTGACCCCGGACTGACAGTTGACGCTGGAGGCCCTTTTTTATTATTTATTAAGTGTACCTAGCTGACTGTTATGTCAATGTGCACGCAGGTGTCGCAGAACTTCTGGATGGAGTCTCTGAATGAAGTCCAACCAATGATCACGTCACTTTTGGTGCCAGACAAGACTGTCGAGTTGCGATTCATAGATCGCTGAACATACGTGGGTCTGTTCGAAATAAGCATAGTTAGCGTACACCACAAATACAAATATGTTAGCAAGCATTAAACGTGACAAAAGGGAAGAACAGGATCCTGATAAAAGATCTGTTCAGCAGTAACTTTTTTTTAATGCAAATGAGAAAAAGCAAGGCTGATCAAACAAAGGAAGGAATTTGTATTATTTTGTCCGATATTTTAAAAGCCACTGCCTTTCTTCATCAGGCTGTTACAAATTGTGGCTTTCTGAACCTAGTTTGTTACAATTGCAATTTAAATAGAACGAAAGTGCGTCTGGTCTGTCCCAAATAAACACAGTTAGTGTTCACCACAAATACACCACGCAAGTAAATAATAATACTTCATTCATGTCCAGTAAAATCTGCTTAATGAGATTCAAGCTGCTTTGTGTGTGTCACATGGTAAGATAAGATAAAAGCTTTAGTGTGTCGAAGTCGCTAACATACAATGTACACTAATTGGGGAAACCTAACTACAATAATTAATAAAATATGAAATATATGTACATTGTAAGTACAAAATGTAAAAAACAAACAATTAGTCATGCAATAAAATCAAGTGTTGTTACATAAAAGAAGTTTTTACAAGTACTGTCTAGCAGGCTTCTGAAATCAACCAGTTTGATGCGCATTTCAAAACTCCAATGATTCAGACGGTCGGATAGATTTGTCGAGTTTGGATCAAATTAGAGGGCCTGAATATTAAAGTCAGGCTACGTTTGCCGTAAGCGACATTCCGAAATCTGGGTATGGTGAAATCAGATTTTGTAGGATGATACTAAAAACTGCGAACAACAAGTAAGTCCGCAGTGTACGTAAGGAAGCGTCAGGCCATTTTCGACTTTATATATTGTGATTGCAATGGCTTGCAGTCGACCTGGATGAAGTGTTGGTAGTTTCACTCTTTGCAAGAGTTCCTCATACGTCGAATTATTGTCACAATAAACAGCTCGTAGTGCTCGTTCTTAAATTCCGTGTTTCATTATAGTTCTGCTTCGTGTTAGGCAGGTATTTTTTCCCCACGCATAATATATAGATTTAGGCTAGGAAAAGGTAGAATTTTGATTTGAGTTTTGTAACTTTGCGGTGAGGTTTCTACCTATTGTTTTGCTTCCTATTTTGAGTTTTTATGATCACCATATACAGAAAACAAAGCAGCAAAAAACATTTGTATAGGAGAAAAAGTTATAATTTGGTTAACTTTTAAATGTGGGTTAGCGTTAACTGGCTTCCGAACAATCCAGCCCTGTTTTCAACAAGTTAACCTGACATGAGCCCGCGATCGAAAACTAGAACAGCGGTCAGCGGTCAACTTCCAAAAAAACACGCGACCTTGATGAGCTCTAAACCTGATCCCGCGAAATGGTCACATGATACTGGTCAGTAGATCTCTTGATATGACAGTTGTCAGTTAAACATAATAGCGCAGCTCCATAATTATAGAAAAAGAACCACATGTTTACATAGAAATAGGAACCCATCGTATGGTCAAAATGGCTAGCGGCATGGATCACAGGCGCGTGCGCCCAACGACGACGCACAACATGGTGGCCAT
Source organism: Catalaphyllia jardinei (assembly GCA_022496165.2). Taxonomy (NCBI): domain Eukaryota; kingdom Metazoa; phylum Cnidaria; class Anthozoa; order Scleractinia; family Caryophylliidae; genus Catalaphyllia; species Catalaphyllia jardinei. The sequence continues at coordinate 41,883,585 of CM042747.1, read as the reverse complement.
CAAGCTAATACCAAGTCATGCAGTCTTGGATTACAGCATATATCTTTGATGTCAGACATGCATATTATGTTAAATTGACAGCTGTCATATCAAGCAATCGGCTGTCCAGTATCACGTGACCATATCGCGGGCTCAGGTTTAGAGCTCATCAAGGTCGCGTGTTTTTTTTAAGTTGACCGCTGACAAAGTGCTGGTTTTCGTTCGGATCGGGGCCTCATGTCAGGTTAACTTGTTGAAAACAGGACAGCAGTGTTCGGAAGCCGGTTAATGCTAACCCAGGTTTGAAAGTTAACCAAAGTATAACTTTTTCTCCTGTACAAATGTTTTTTGTTGCTTTGTTTTGTGTATATGGTGATCATTTAAGCCGGAAGCCCATCTGTTAAAACGCAAAACAGGAGGCCAAACAATATACAGAAAACCTCACCGCAAAGTTACAAAACTCAAATCAAAATTCTACCTTTTTCTGAGTTAGCTTAATCTTGTTCTGATCAACCTGGCCCTGGAGCTATGCTTCTAGGCTGGCCTAAATCTATATATTATGGATGTCTAATATATATGCTGTAATCCAAGACTGCATGACTTGGTATAGGGGGATTCATGCTGAAGTCATTGTTTACATTTTTTCTCATTTGCATACGGCTTTGCTTACAGAAATAAACATGTTAGATATTAATTGACTCAGATAAGGAGAGGAGGAGGCAGATAAAGAGCTAGCAAAACTTAATACATGCTGAAATTCTTAGCTCTTTGTGTGTAATATTGAAGGAGAAATTGTCTTTCAAAACTGCAAAATTTCTGGGTGGCAAAAGCGCTAATGAGCTCATACATTCTTTGTTAAATTTTGAGTTTTTAAACCCGTGTTGCACAAAAAGTATTCAATACATCAAGCTCATATTCATTGACAGAGTTAATCGTACTATGACCTTTCAATAGTCAGAACTGATTTATTTGTAGCTCCTTCAGAAACTGAATCGCTTATGCAAATGAGGCAAATATTGTAAACAAGGATTCCCCTATTAGTTGAATCACCGCCGTGTTTCGCGACGTCGTCGTCGTTGGGCGCACGCGCCCATGATCCATGTCGCTAGCCATGTTGACCTTAAAACGGAGTTGCATGGGTTCCTATTTCTGTGCATACAGGTGGTTCTGTTGCTATAATTATGGTCCTCTGCTTGGGGCCCCTTGGGCCGCCGGAGCTCCGCTATGATAAGAAGTTAAGTGTTAGGGAAACGTAGCATGCGAAATTGAAACACCAAGAAAGCAGCACCTCTGGACATGGTGCCAGAGCGCCGTACCGTATTATTTTCCCCGAGATTTCGGCAAAGTGATCGCTTTTGTGAGCTAAATTTCTGTTAAAGCAGTGAGGGAGAGGAATATGGAGTCAGATTGGGGACAAAGTTAGAACACTTTGTTCGTCTCGTTGAGCCATAATTTGTGGGATGTTCGCAATCATTTCGTGAATTCGAATCCCCACTTGTCCTGCTGTCAAGAGAATGTTTTGCTTCGTTGCGTGACAAATATTCGACCGTGACGCAAATAAAGATGTCGAGTTATGCTTCCTGTTGTGGCGTCGTAAGTCGATTCATGTCGTAGTCTGCATACGAGCCATATGGCCCATCAGGCCGGAGCGTATCCCGGTTTCCTTGGCATGAGGCGACTATGACTATTTCTTCTCCCCCCTGGATGGGATGCTAGTCCGTCACAGGGTTACCCCCGAGCATTAAATTCGCCGGCACGCATTTATACACCTGGGTGGAGAGAGGCACTGTGAGAGTAAAGTATCTTGCCCAAGAACACAACATAATGTTCCCGGCCAGGGCTTAGCCTGCGTAGCAAGCGTTTCCGTGGAGCAAAGAGCGAAGAAACGGGGTTTTCGGCGTTTTGCCCGCGCGAAAAATGAGGCGAGAGCAAAACTAACAAGGAGGGGGTGGGGGAGGGGAAGGAAGGAAACGCTTGCAGCCAAGCATTGTGATTTTCAAATACTCCGTTCGCCAGCGAACGGAGCTCGTGATTGGCTGGGCTAGTCGAACATGTGTCAATCAAAGGTCTTAAAGTTCTGAGTGCCGGAAAGAACGTTGGAAGCTTATTTACAAAAAGCGTTAGCTTTTCTCAGGAAATGAGTATTTAGTCGTGACCTTCGACAGTACGGTAGGAATCCTGTAGTGCAATGCCGACGCTTTGGTATTTCAAAACCTGACTATTACTGCAGATGCAATTGCGACACAATTTGTAGTTGTTCCTTTAATTTTAACATCAGTAGTAATAGGTCAGCATTTTACTCCGCGTTCCGGATTTCCTGCATACTAATTTGGATTTCCCGCATACTAATAAAGTGTCTTCCTCCATACTAATAAGCATCACTCTTAGAACAATGAAAACAGTAAGCTTAGTAGTCATAGAGGGTCATTTTAAGCCTTGTTACTGTAGAGCCAGGTAGAGTTAGGTAGAGTTAAGTCATTAATATTCAAACTGTCTAGGTAAAAATGCGTTCCTCCAAACTAATAAGCATCGCTCTAGTGCAATACAAACAATAAACTTGTTTAAACTTGCCGGCTTATAGTTAATCCTGATTGGCTCATGAAAAAAAAACTGTTATGCGTTCAAATTATAAGCGTGCTTTCTCTTGGTAGCGTCACTATTGCAATTTGGTTGCTGGGAAACAATTCGTTCGAACTCGTTGTTTGAAAAATTCTTTTCACTGTTTATCAACATGGCTTTCGTTACCGATGTTCGCGAATTTCAAGCTCTTTTGGATGCTTGTTCCTCGACCCAAGAATGGCAGATGTTAATGGACTCTGTTTTAATTCCCAATGAGTGGATGGCAATGGCTTATACGAGGTTGACAGAATTGAGAAGCGCAAATTTTTGAACGCGTAATAATTTCTAAGGTTCTCTAGCTTTCTTTGAAAACGTTCTCCGATTTTTCGAAACCGTGCTCTTTTAACCCTGTTTGGCTCATGAACATATCTATTATGTTTTTATCTGAACTCTCAGCTTTGCTAAGAAGAGAGAGAATTAATTCTTTGCTGCTCATGTTTTCCGCTCCGTTAGTCACGCACTGAACTCTATTTTCAACCCTAGATTTGCATACAAACTCTCCAACGGAGAAACCCATGGGACTAGCTCTACCATTGAAACGACAACAATAGAAGTTCGGAGCGCTAATTAATTGTCAACACGCGACAACAAATATTTTTGAACAACACGGTTCTTGAATATTACTTTTATTAGCGAATACAAAATAATAATACACAGAAATGAACACACTAAAATTACAACTGAACAAAACTGTTTATGAGTAAAGTATCAGGAAATCAATCGTCTTCATTGTATTGCGAGTACTTGTAAGGCGAGGTCCTGTGTAAACGTCGAGATCGTCTAGAGGCTCTCGTCGGTTCATAGTCCAAGTAATTTACAAATTTGGGGGCGTTTACGCTTTCTAACTGGTGACAGCGATTCGACTGTGGGAGGGGGTGTCAAAATTGAAGGAGGGAGGGTGGGAGATGAGATAGAGGAAGAGGTTACCATGGTGGATAAGGTTTGCGGGGCTGTCACTTGGGTTGGTGCTTGAACTGGAGTCGCTGGTATCATTTCTGGTGGTTCTTGAACGGGGTTTGACGCTGTTGGTACTTCGCCTGTCAGTACATTCGTAGAAATTTGGTTTGACTCTTGGGGTTGGGTGGATATTGTTGCTTCAGGTATTAAAGATTTGAGCTGGTGTTTATAATTCGTGACGGAAGTAGAAGTGATCTCCTCGGGGAGGGAACTGGCCAGCGTAAGACTTCTGAGTTCCCCTTTTTCCTTGTCCTCCAGGATTCCTTCTTTATCTTTACTGCATGTGTCGTCTTCATCATTTTCATCGGCCTCGCTGTCGCCTTGACAATCTTTTGCCTTTTCCGTGGCCCACACCACGCAATCCATGGCGTGTTTCTTCAGCCATCCTGCGGCGCTCTTCTTAGGATCTGGAATAGCCTTGAACACATAAGTGCGCATTCGTTTCTCCATAGCTGGTTGGTGTGTTGGACCAAACTGCAGCTTATGCTGGGCGGTGATTATCATGGGGCACTTGTTGAGGAAGGCTTTTGCGGTCTGGTACTTTACATCATGTGCACAGTATCCCCCCCTGCGTCAAGACCTTACAATCGCCAATGTCCAGGGTGCTCTCTCTGGCTTCATCAATGAAGATCACTTCAGTAAATGACGTGATCATCGCTTTATTAAAGGCTCTTTGTTTGGTCACTGTTGCGTTATTGCCATGGTGCATCAAACCCTGGATTGGAAAAATCAAGCTTGTCTTGCCACTGTTTGATTCGCCCACAAGGCAAGGTACCTTGTCCTTGTGTTGTTTCTTGTTATAATTCAATAATTTGAAGAAGTCATCACAAACGTTGGCCAACTCCTCTGGGGACAAACTATTTTCCAAGATCTCTTTGAAGTACTTGGGATCTGGATCCTTTGTGGAATCGTACGCGCAAAATGCCCTAGGCGATATTTTGTCAACGTCGTTGGCGTTAACTGGGCTCTGTATAAAGGCACGCTTCTTTATAGACCAGCAAATACCGCCATTTACTTCGATGAGATCGTAGTTTATTACCAAAGGTTAGAACAGCTCACAGTGAGGATCTGATAGCAGCCCAATGACTTTTTTCATCTCTCGGATGAGCCTCGACTTGAAATGTTCGTTCGTCACGAGAGTGTTGATGAATGGTTTGGCCTCGCACTTAAATGAGTATGTGTACTTGGCTTTTGGCTCGCGCTTGTAGATCTTGCCTCGGTAACTGGCATGTTCAAGTTGCTGCATTGCAATCGTAATGTCGTTGACTAAGATCGCCAGCTTGACAGAAAGTCTTTTCTCTCCAAACGTTTTCGTCGTGTTGGAGCCGTTGAAACCAAACTTGTCGATCTGGAGTTTGGCTTCTATCATCTTCTCTAATGCCTTTGTCAGAGCTTGCTGGAGGCTAGGGTTGATGAGTGTAACGCGTACGAAGTTTTCTCTTCCACAGTCCTCTAGCTCTTGAGAAGACAGAGGAGACATGCCTCCTAAGACTTTGGTACTCTTCACAAAAGCTGTGCTGGTACGACGCAGTTACAAGTTCCTGTATGAAGGGGTTCTTGTGGTCTTTTAACGTTTTGTAGAGTTCCTTGATAGCCATGCACACTTTTCCATCTTGAAACTGTACCTGAAAAGAACAAAATATATGAGTATCGTGCTTAAATGGTGCGTGTCATGTGCGTGTCATTGCATTTATCATTCGTACATATGATACCTGATTAGCTGTGACGGCAGCTCCACTTTTCAGCAGTGCTCTATGAACTATGAGAGGATTTGCTGGAGCCCCATTAGGCGTGGTCAGTGCTAACGAATAGTTCATTGCAGGCCAAAGCGAGTTGTTGACAAGTGTTGGGTTGGCATTAACCATTTGCTCAGATTGTGTGCTTGGTACAGGACTCTCTTCTCCATCGTCATCGCTGTCATCTCTTTCTTCTATACTGCCTTTCTTTTTCTCTTGCGTTGCTACGGCACTAAAGAAAAATACCGCGTTTGGTATACCTGAGAAAATTAGTTCAAAATTGTTTTTCAAAGTGGAGCTCAGTTTTAAGAGAAATGCAATCAAGAGCTGAGTCAAACCTGAAATTTCTCTATCACACAAATCCCGCTTCTTGCAGATGTGGTTCCAGGATTTTGAAAGCTGGTCTTTTTCTTTGACATTGAATACACATTTTGCACTTATAATGCTACACTGGCCGGCAACAACGGGACTCATATAACATAAAGCGGCCCCACGAATTGCCTCACTGTTTAACTGTTTACTTGGCTGTTGTGCTTGCCGCATCCTGAACAGAATTGACACTGGACAGAAATGAGGCCTAAACTTGCTTCTCATATGGACCATTAGCACTTGCTAAGTGAGTATGAATACATGAATTTCAAAAAGTGATGCATATTTTTGCCTTAAAAGGACTGCACCTCTGTTTCATAACACCTTCTCTGCTTTAGAGGACCTGACCTACTGTTTTTGTCACTATGATAAGCTAATTACAGTATTGTGCCATAACGATGTTAATTCACCATTACGAACGCGTTACACCTTGCTGTCACTAGTCGCAGTAATTTTCTAAAGTGGGTAGATTTCGGTGTTGATTTGTCCCAGAGCAAATTGTCGATTCTGACAGCTTCTAGTTTTTGCATGCTCTTCGATATATATATTTTTTTATCAAAATGCTTCCCAATGTATGTGCAAACTTGTGAAAAGGTAGAAGTGATGATAACTGAATTGAAAACAATCGGCAGTGTCGCGTCTTCTTTGATTATGCTACCACAAGAAATCAAAAACAATTAGATAAAAAGCAGCGCTGATGAGACTTGGACAAGGCCCAGTAAACTTCTTCCAGTAGCCACAAAATTGTATGTTGTTTTAAATCTGATCACTTATTCAAACTCCTGTCAAATCCACGTCTTCCGCCTTAATCTGAGTAGAAGTTTGTGTCGCATGACACTGCAAGTTGCATGTGAAACAAACATTCAATAGACAGCCAGACGATTAGGATTTCAAGGAATTAACGGGGACTAAAATAGATTGAATATTATACTCACAGTAAACATGGGAAATAAATCATCGTTTATTCATATTCCCGTTAAATCCTTAAGAACCATGTCTTCCGCCTTAATAGTAGAAGTTTGTGTTGCTTAAAATATCTTACACACAATCCATTGCATGACTCTGCAAGTTTGCAGGTCACACAAACTTTTAATATACAGGCGGAAGATTAGGATTTCAAGGAATTAACGGGAACTTGAATTTATAATCATGTTACTGCTTTATATTACTGTAAGTATATACATTTTGAATGGATTGAATGTTATACTTACAGTAAACATGAGAAGTAAATCATCGTTTATTCAAATTCCCGTTAAATTCTTAAGAACCATGTCTTCCGCCTTAATAGTAGGAGTTAGTGTTGCTTTATTACACACAATCCATTGCATGACACTGTAAGTTTGCAGGTCACACAAACTTTTGATATACAAACGGAAGATTAGGATTTCAGGGAATTAACGGGAACTTGAATTCATAATCATGTTCCTGATTTATATTACTCTAAGTATATAGATATTTTGGTGGTAAATTTAAGTGGGATTCCCAGTCAAAATTATAAAATACTGGTGCCTGTCATCTTTGACTCATTGTAAGACCATGTCTCGAGTAGTAAAGAACAATCTACCTTTCCTTTATCTCTTAACTTGTTGCCCAGAACATCAGCGTCAGCTTCTTCTAGAGACAGCCACTCCAGAACAGATACACGCATTAGTTCAGATTCTTTTTAATATACGACATGGAAACATGCCGGTCTCTAAGGAATTGAAGCGCAACTTAGAAAAAGCATATCGATGCCCTTGTTAGTCTCGTTGAATCAAGTGTGTTCCTTACAAGAAAAAGAAGCAAGCCCTTGCTCAAGAACATGGAGGATTTATACAAGATTTGCTAATCCCAGTTCTAACTAGCATAGGGCCCCTAATGTTATAAAACGTCGCAACCTAGTCTGTAGTATAATCAGTCGGTTCTTGACGTTAACGAGTGCTTGTCAATATGAAGAGAAAAGTCGACTGGGATGGAGAGATTGATTATGAAGACACCAGCGCAAGTGAAAACGAGGAAAGCGATAACGAAGAATCTCGAATTAAAGATGTTTTAGATGGTCTGTCCCAGCTCGTTTCCCGACAAAAGGCCTCCGAACTATTACACAGCATGGCGGCTTCCAAAGATATCTTGTTTTGGACACCTCGCGGACAGTTACTCCGAAACCAGCGAATAATACCTGTGACGAACATTTCAGAGCTGGTCGAGTATGTGTTACTCCCCCAAAACGACGATGTTGTTAAACCCCGCGCCCTCAAAACATTTATAGATGGGTTGGCAGAGTTAGGAATCGATAAGCGTTTGATACAGAATAAGAGAATTTTAGTAGAACTCTTGGAAAAACAACAAGCCTATCGCGATAAAGAGAGTGAGGCTGGTGATAATAATTTTAGTGCCACGGTATTCATTTCTGTGTATTATTTTGTATTCGCTAATAAAAGTAATAATCCAGAAACGTGTTGTTCAAAAATATTTATTGTCATGTGTTGACAATTAATTAGCGCTCCGAAATTCTATTGTTGTTATTTCAATGTGAGAGCTGTCCCATGGGCTTTTTCATTGGAGTTTGTATGAAAATCTAGGGCTGACAGTAGAGTTTAGTGCATGACTAACGGAGCGGAAAACAAGAAAAGTTAGCTCAGATTTTATTCTCTCTCTTGTCACGGCAAAGCTGAGAGATCAGATAAAAACATAATATGGAAAGTCAACTCAGTCAATCGCGCAAACGCCAACGGAACAAAATTCTCTGGGATTTAAACAGCTTCCGTGGAAAAGATTTCCGTATAACCCATACATTTATTATGCATGCACAATGATTAATTATGTATGCGCTCTGTTGTTTTTGAAGACAATAGCAAATCCCTAACGTATTGAATATATACATTGATAATTACTACTTACTGTATGAATAAAAGTGGATTTTATTGCGCGCTGCCTTTGGGCCCCTTCTCTTCTTCCCCTTGCTCCATTCTTCTTCTTTTTCTCTTCCGTATTTCCTTGGCCCTGTACTTTTTTTTTCGTTTTTTCCCCCTCGTACCCGGCAGGTTTCGAACTACTTACCTTTCGCACAACTCCCGGTAGGGTCTACTTGCTTTTGAGTCCAAGTTTTGCAAAACGAAGTACAACTGCGGTCGCTACATCGAAGTACAGTGGGTCTTCGGCGGCGTCTGCCGCTGGACCAAAGCCTGTTTCCTTGTTCCTGTAGGGCAAAGGGATAAAGGCACAGTTCTACCCATCATACGCGCCCACATATTGCCGGGAATACAAGCTTGTTGAACGACATGCGGAAAGCTTATGACTGTCTAAAAGACTAAAAGATGAGGGCTGCAGTCGTCTCAAAGTTAAGCTCAGCCTAAACTTTGTCGACCCAGACACAGATGCGCACACCAAGTGCATTGAAAATATATAGTGGGGAGTCGAACAAAGTATGCCTCGTCCAGGAACGTCCAAATATCTCTTCGAACGTGACCTAAAAGAATGGTTGTGGCGTAAGCACCATGGAGATAATCCTTTTGGAAACATCAACATTACATGTAGTACGCAAAGATGCGCAAATAATTCTTCGTACCAATGTATGC
>CM042747.1:41834704-41864704 GCA_022496165.2 Catalaphyllia jardinei | reverse complement strand
AAAAAGACGAGCAATAAAAGAGCAGTCATAGTGCGCTAATTACATGCCCAGAACAAGGCACAAACAGCTGTCCATGGCTGCCACAGCCTGGGTGATATGGCTTTGCGCATGCCAGACCGTGGATTGGTGTTTGAGTATGTCACTTGCTTTAATTGTTTGAAAGGAGTTACCTTTGTTGTCGATCAGTGTCAAATGTGTGCTAATTCCCCCCCCCCCAAAAAAAAAAAAATAAAAATAAACAGGATGACCCACCCCTAAGGGGGAGCTGAAAATTGAACGACCCACCCCTTACCTCTCTCTGCTCCGGCCTACCCCACCCCTCACCACTTTTTGACCAGTCCCTTAAGGTTTATAATAATTAAAGTAACAAAAGAAAGTAACCCAAGCATATATTTTGGTAGACACAAACTACAAATTTGCTACATCAGTTGACCTGGTCATGGGTCATTTGAACCCAATGGAGCTTTTAACCATTTTCCATACCATGCCATGGAAACTACAGCCAATCAGAATATAGGAATGATCTTCCTCTGGTTTGAAGACCGTTTTAGAAAAGGTCTGTTTTCGTGACGGATTAATGTAGGCGGTAGGCCTAACTGTGGAAAGAGAACTGCATTCTCGAATTTCTCCGGGGCAGCGAGGAAACGCCTTAACGTTGGTAAAAAAAGTAAAGTCTGCATACGAGCAGACTGGCTCCTCACGGGCCGGAGCATATCTCGGTTTCAGTAGCACGAGGCGACTAGGAGTATCTCTACTCCCCTGAGCAAGCCTGTAGCTTTCCAGACGGGGTCTGTGATTGAAGAACGAAACAATAGATGATACAACAGGAACAATGCCCCTAGCCCTGATAACAAAGGAAGCTACAGGTCATACGGACGAATGAAAATAGAGGTCTGGAAGAGTTACAGGATTATTGTACTCCCCTGGATGTAGTCCATCGCTGGGTTACCCTGCAACATCAAATTCGTCAATACCCATTTATACACCTGGGTGGGGAGATGCAACGTGAGAGTAAAGTGAGAGTAAAGTGTCTTGCCCAAGAACACAATGTCCATGGCCAGGGCTCGAACCCGAACCGCTCGCTCCGGAGTCGAGAGAACTTTAGGCTGGTTTTCATATAATGGCCCGCCAAGTCGATCGGAGGCGATCTAACTGATTATGAGGGATAAAGGGGTTCTTGTATAATCGCTCCGATCGTGTAAGCAAAGCGCGCGATCAAGGGCTAAGCCGGACAATAATCAGTTTGGCGCCAGATTCAACAAAATGGCGGCCTTCGACGAGAAAGCAAATCTCGTGGATAGCTCTCCGAGTGCTGAACCTACATTGCTTAATTTTATAGTCCTTCGAAAACTTGTTGTATATTCACTCGTATTTATGGACTTCCTCCATGAACAACGCCCGATTAAACTATACCGGTTTGGCGGCCATGTTTGTTGTAAGGACGTGCTAAATTCTGGATAAACGGAAGTTTTAGTAATGATCACAACAACGCCGAAAGGCGATACCATGTAAGAAAACGGATATATATTTTACGTACCTTCGAAAGTGTCAACTGTAAAGATCTTTTCAGTGCGCCTATCGGTCTAAAAACTTGCTTAGGCTAGATATGCAATGACAGACTCGACAGTTCTGAAGGACGATTCGAAAACTTAGCCATAGTGGTTCGCGTTCTCCAAAATACCTAGAGCTTGGCCATTTCGCGTTGTTGTATTGCAGAAGACGGCAAAAAAATGTACAAAGATTAAAAACGTACGTGCTGAACTATTGTTATCCTCATAAAACCTTTTTGTTTGGTGACATTCTCGTTGGACTCACCATCGTGATTTGCTAAAACTCCCTTATATTAATGCACAATGGCACAGTTTGGATCGGTTCGCTCGTCTCCCAGACAGTCCCAGTGAGGAGAAGCGTTGCGTGACGGCCCTACAACGGCTTCCAAGGAGACTAAAAGTGAAAAAGTAGCCCTCATAAAGTTCACGTTCGTCCCGGACGATCCAAGGAATCGCGATCGCCCAATTACGTAGCTACCGGCATTAACGATCGTCTGTCCATTCTCGTATAATCGCTAGCTCGTAATGCCACTTTTTGAAGTGGCAGTGGCGATTGGAAACGATAGGGGCAATTACATGAGAACCAGACTTTATGGGCCAAGGTCACACAACGCTTCTTGCTACTGAAACGTGGCGTGACAATTTAAGGTTACCAACAGACAGCAGTGGTGTACATTTCAGATTTATTGATGTTATTTAACCCGTCAACCAAGGTTATTCTATTTGTGTTCACAGATATCACTTTGACGCCTAATACAACTATACAACAAATATCAATTTGCCAATAAAATAAAACAGAGATCGTTCCTTAGTCTCCTCTTTCACGTCACGGAATTGTTTGTGCGAATCAGCTTTGCGTGACAATCTAAACAAGGGTTGAAGAGCCCGGTTGAGTGGCAGATATAAAATTAGGCAATACAAAAGGAATTTTATGATTGTCCCTCGCAAGACTTGATTAAAATAAATTTTTGGCTTCTTCGCATCTCTTCAATATATTAACATTTGCGATTAATTAGTTCTGACCGCACTTACTGGGGTAAATCTGAACAATTTTCTAGTTGAGGCATGAAGCAAAATCTTAATTGAAAAAACAAGAAAGTTAGTTTCAAAGTTGTCATTGCTTTTCTTTTTCTTTATTTTGATTTCGATTTTTTTTGGTTTTCTTTCTTATTTTTAGTTTCACTTAGAATCCCAAAAAGCAAATATTAGCGGTGTTTATTCTGCGAGGCTTTTCTTGACCAATGAAACTCTTCACTAAGTAGTTGAAGAACGCAGCCTCGATTTAAAATTCAAAATTCAGAGAAAGATGGACGTAAAAACAAACATCGAAATATTGAAGAATTGATTCATGAATAAGAAAGCAAACGAAAACCGATTTACGTCCCGAGGAACATGTGATACGCGCTGTTACCAATCAGAGTTTAGATTTGATTCTCTCGACCAATCAGATGTACTGTGACTTGGCGCATGCGCTCGCTTCTTGCGTTGGCATCAGTCACCTGCCAATCTCGTTCCCAGAGCCCACGTGCCTTTTGGTCAGTACCAAGACACGGAGCTCCGGAATAATCAACAAGCTCATTCCCAGAGCCCTCGTGTCTTTTGCTTTTCAAATTTGATACTGCCGTTCTTTCTAAGCCAAATTTCGACTTTCCTAGTTTCTCCAGTGCGTATTGATTGCCTTTGTGGAACGTATCCACATCGACTTTATCTTTAGACGCCATGTAAACCAAGCCGGAAGTCCTAAAATCTTGGACTCTGGAAATTGATTATTCCAGTGCTCCGTGTCTTGGTGCTGACCAAAAGGCACGTGGGCTCTGGGAACGAGATTAGTCACCTGCAATTTTTCTCAAGTTCCACTAATACCTTGAATGTTTCAGTATTTTTTTTTTCATGTATGGTTTACACTAATGATACAAAGTCAGGTTTGTAAAGTATCGACCTAGTACCTTTTGAAATATCACATCTATTCAGCTAGCAAAAATATTATGTAGCAAAGAATAACGGTTATTTTTCCCCTAATCCCTAATCTATAAAATTAGAACTACTAGTGCAGGTCACGTAAGATAAATCTCCTACCACTACTCCTCTCACCCTACTCACTTGACATATTAAAGATTTTATTCCCAAGTTGCCAATGGCACAGGTAATGATGAGAACCCAAATATTCATTACCTAGGAGATATTCCCTTATGTATCACTAAATTCTTAATAGTTATATCAAAAAATATATGGGACTCAGCAGTAAGGAGAATAAACACTACGATATTTTCAGCTTAAGCTTGGAACAGAAAAGATTTAAATATTCCGATTTTCTTTCACCAGTAAATCATTCCTCGGCGTTCCTTCACCGAGCGCTCTCTTTCCCCAGTTTTCTTTAACCTTAGAAAGCTTATTCAATTTTCAACGTGCTGGCGTAGTCTTCTTGCCTTTGTTGTTTGAATTCAGGTTTCACAGAAGTACGCTTCAATTGTCCATCCCTGAAAAAGCAACAGTGGAGGTGAGCTTGTTGATTCAATAGAATCTGTCACTAAATAGCAGCAGTAGATCCGAAAGCGAAACATTGGGTTTTTGAAACCTGATTTGGCCCACGGAGTTAAAAATTCTCATACCACTGAACATGACTAGGAAACCTTCATTTCGTCAAAGCTCGGTAGCGTGAGCTCGGCTCAAAAATCTCTTTTCTTGCCCCCACTCCATCACGGGTACAAGAAAAAACCCGTTTGAGAAGTTCACCTGTTTTATTGTGATTACTTTCAGGAAATAGTGTTTCAGAAATGGTCAGGTTTCAAAATGTATTAGTCAGTATGAGCAATTCTAAATGTAACAAACTGAATGTTTTCAGTAATCCTGTAACTCTTCCAGACCTATATTTTCATTCGTCCGTATGACCTGCAGCTTTCTTTGTTATCAGGGCTAGCGGCATTGTTTCTGCTGTATCATCTATTGTTCCGTTCTCCAATCACAGACCGTGTCTGGAAAGCTACAGGCTTGCTCAATATTTTACCGGTAATTTCAAACAAAACTATATGAATCAACACAAGCTGTAATACTCTTGCTCTATTGAACGTATAAACATCTCAGAGAACACTATACCGATATGGAGTGCAAAACAGAATCCACAGTACGTACCACATTCGGAGGTATTTGCACTATTGTTTAGGGGGATGGGGTGGGGTAGGTATAAGCTTACGGTGAGCAAAAGAACGCATTGAGAAAACATACCATATAAGGTCAACAAGTCCTCCCTGCCGAGCGATCTCTGTCTTGACGCGACTCGCAAACTGTGCAGCGCTCTCATCCTCCTGAAAATGAAATGAAGACTTCGTTGCTTCACTTAAATACACTCGAATAAACATGGAAGTTTCGAGCACTTTATTCCGAGGTTATGACGACTAACTCTCGTGATAGCTTACAGTAGCTCGTGTGCACTCCGATAAGAGGGAAACTCTTGCAAACCCTGAGTAGTTCAGAAAGAAATTTGCTTAACTGCAAAATGGCATTTACCCCTACCACAGAACAAAATAATGTCTGAACGAGACTGGGGGGATGAAGAACATAAGGAAGCTCGGCGACGCTTTCTTTCACAGAACTGAGAGTTGATATGGTTTAACAGACATTGTATTTTTGGAAAAAGTAAATTCGATTCTGATGGGTGATAAACATTTCTTTTTGATTCGCTGATAGGTTTTTTTCAGAATAAGTACGTAAAGCTTAGATTATCTTTCGTAACACTTGCAGAAACTTGCACCTGACGTTGAAAACTAGGGGAAGTCGTTATGCATCAGTGAAAGTCTGTAACTGTCTCTAGCGAAGTTTACAAATCTCCTATAAAATACTAATACTAACACCAAGGTTACTCTGGCCAATCACAATTTACACAGACAATCCAGGGAACCAATCAAAACTCGATTCAAATACGTGTAGCCGTGACAAAGCGCGGGAAAACGTATATGAGCGACTCGCGATTGGTTTACTTTAACTTCTGATTGGATGACAAAGTGGCACGAGTTTTTTTAAAACCAATTACGTGTACTAAGCAAATTAAAGCGAAATCAAACAAAATGGAAAAAGTTTTGAAACTCGCGTGAAAATCGCTCTTTTTTCATTCATTTACCTGACGCGTCATTTTCGGAAGATACCACACGTCACAGACGAGAGCCCAGTTTGTCAAGAGAAGGAACAGATAAAATGCAAATCCTTCAGCGCTCGAGTTCCAAAATGCATTTCCGAATGTGGGATCATACTGCAAAGGAAAAAAAAGAGAAACATTTACAATGAAATATACCACAAGAGAGTAAGTCAGGGGATTTAAGGCAGAATCGCATAGCCCAGGGAATTCTTGCACCATGATTGGTTACCCAGGCAGTTGCGTTGAGAAATTAGCATTTTCTTTAATTTAGAAAGAAGGCTAGTATGCAATTCAAGGAAAATTCATAGCCTGACTCGCGAATTCCACGTTAAATTTAACCAACTATCGCACGAATACGATCGGTTTTTCGCGTTAAATTTAACGTGGAATTCCCTTGTCAAGAAATACATTTTCCTTTAGAATGAGCGTTGAAGTATGAGATAAAAGAGTCTTTAGAACAATAATATATCAGATATAATAGTAGTAATCACAGATTATGAGAGTGTGATCGACACCGTAACTTTAATACAGATGCCTTAAATGATCTCCCTGTCTGACTTTCAACCTCTGTCTATTGCTAAATACGACATTTTTCATCAACAAACGGGTTTTACAGAAAGATATTTCAGTGACAAAGGCCATGCCATTGAAGAGATCCCGGTACAAACTACGTTGGGCGACGGCGCCAGTTTCCGTGGACTCACAAGTTTAATAGGACTAAAATATTTATAATTCAGCCTTCAAATTTCGTGCTAAATATTCTCACATTAACTTGTGCAATGATTAAGCGTAGAAGCTAATTTGTAAAAGAATAGTTTTATGAACATTATTCTAAGCAGGAAGTTCAAATATAAATAAACATTTACAATCGTGTGCTCGTTCATCGTAAACAAACTCCGTGCGAATGATTCGAGTATTTACCCTGGCCTGATTAATAAAGTAGACAGTGTTTGCATTTCCGTTCCCTGGTTCAGGCTCACTCTTATGGATCGCGCCCTCAGAGTACTCTTCCACCCATTCCAAACAATATTCGACCGGATAAAGACAGAGCTATCTGTCGCGACTAAAACTAAATCAACAAATGCAATCAAACACAGCTGTTTCCACGGTTAACATCCCAAACCCTAGGCGATCATGTTCATAAACATATAAAATAAACAAGGAAGCACAGTCCAGAATTCGACAAGCAAGCACACCAAACGCGAAAAGTCAAACTCGACAAGCAAGCACGTCAATTAAGACGCGAGGCAAAACGTGAAACTCGACTCCTGCTAGAAACAAAGTAGATGGTCGATGGAAATGACGTTATTCGCCCCTGAATAATTTTTCGGGGAGCCAAATTGGTGTCCATGAATACATAGCCCAAAATCTCCATTTCGACTGCATTAGGCATTCTTTGTCGAAGGCCAGTCTTTGACGTAACACGGGTAGAACAGCGGCCGCGTTTTTGGCGCAAAAAATTCGCACGCTTTTTTTACGTAATGTCGACGTCAAAAGACTACAGAGGGCCTTCCTTGTCTTCTTTTGGTTGACACGTTTACCAAGTTTACAGCATTAAGGTGACTCCTCAGTATTGCATTGCGCATCCCTACTGCGCACGATTTTCGCGTCATTAACCCGCGCAAATGCGGTGAATGAGTGCGTGCACTTGCAAAACGTAAGAGATTTCCACCAAGCAAGGCTCGATAGCGAAATAAAAGCTCGTTTTCTCTTAATCGAGCACGGTGACCTATTTTTTTTTATTGCATAACAATAGTCCCCATGTTATCCTCTTTAATCTAAAAAGAAATTAAAAAATTATCGGAAGGAAAAAAGATATAGCTGAAAGCATGCACAAAATCACTACTTATAGGATGTAAATTATGACCACGAAAACATCGACTCGACGAACGCATTTCGTCCACCTCGTTTTAAATGGTGCGATTTTTTCCACAGATTTTATATGATGTTGTTCCATATGCTTTCACCCTGTCAAAGTTTCTCCCAAGTATTACTTCGATAAACTATGCTTCCAGCTACCGTAAAATGTAACGTGGACCGATGAATAACGCGCGTGATTAGCACGAGTACAGGCATAAATGGGGCAAGATTGACCCACCATCTCTTTGGCGAGAATGGTGACCTATCTGTTTTATTTTATTTTTCGAAACAGTGCTTGGTAGAAAACATTCAGAGAATGTTGTGTGGATGGTAAAAAAAAGACTGACATATGCTGTTAATATGTGTGGTCATGTTCATGTTTGCATCAAACCGAGCACCAAGATTTCTAACAGAATGGACAACAGAAACCTTTACCTGACCCACTTGCAAGTCATTTATCATTTATTTATCATATATCTTATAACATCACGTCAGTGATTCGTCAGATAACAGGGCAGCAGCTGATAGAGCTTTCAAATGGCTGATGCCGAACTGTCAGCAGTAATACATACTTTCATCAACAAGCCGATATCCCTTTTGACATGTTCTTGCTAGAAACAAATAACGAGTTAGGACTTACCTTTATCGCAACAGGATAGACATCTTCGCCAATTTCAAAACTTCCTTTCTTGAACATCATCACAGACGTATTGTTAATACATGTTCCTGGGAGAAAAAAACAAAGATTGCCATTTTAGTTTTACATCGTTTTACTAATGCTCAATTCCTGGGCTCCCCAGCTGAAAACGAACGTTCGAGACTGGACCCGAAAAATGCCTTAATGATGACGTAACAAATTTGTATGGCGTCTGTGATTGGTAGTTAGTTCGCGTGAAAATTAAAAACTGACTGAGACAGGAACAAAGAAAAACACAAAGAATCATCTAAAATCCACTTACCCTCTGGAAATATTAATATTGGGTTCTTACTGGCGTCCTCGACATGTTCTCTTAACCTGAAGGAGTTGAAATACCAGTTAAAGAGTGTGCAACATATATTAATCATAACAATTACAATTTCCTCAAATGTGATTGTTGCATAAACTGCTGTATTTTGCTCTAATTTATCTGCAAAAGTTGTAATCGGACAGTTGGCTGCAATCGGACACCTGTAATCGGACAGTTACATGTGCCAATCATTTTAAGTCCTCTTCACTAAATCCACCAATCACAACATTGACTACAATCACTATAGTAACCAATTAAAGAGACCGATTTTGTAAAATTGTGGAAGTATGCTCTCCGGTGACTGCAAACTATTCTCCATATTTACGGCATTTAAAAATGACTATGAAATGCTCCTTTTCAAATGAAGTACTGTTTTGGTAAATTGTAATTGTTATGATTAATTGGTAACAGGACATCGCGTCGTCCAATTCACTCTGTAATCATACGGTCGTCCCTTTTAGTTAATCACTCGTATGCTTACAGACTGAGTTGGACTCCACTCAGTCCTATTACCATCAAATTGTGCATTATGTTCGCATATTACTTTTAACCGTGAATTTCAAACGTTATATGACTTTAAATACCTTTTTTTGTACAGGTTCACTTGGAGAGATGAAGTTTACTTGTACATACAAAGTCTCGTATATACAATCATGTTACCAAACTAGGATTTACCATCCACTTCACAACTTTCGCTTACCCACTGCAATCCGACTGAAAAGAAATCTAAATTCAACGTACCTCCTTGTTACAATCAGTCTGTCCTTCATTTCTGTTCTCTCAAACCAAATGTGATCTTGAGTCTTTGCGAGTGTCCTCTCCAAGAAACCAAACAAACCAGGCTGCCGCTGGCCAACCTTACAACAAATACACAAATCAACATTATGATGTTTAAAGAAATAATAAAATATTGAAAAATGGTGACTCCGAGTTATAGAGACTGATACCCCTTCCTGGTCTCTGCAATGCATCATCAAGACCTTCATTTTACTATGCCTTGAGTTATCTGCAGTTTTGATACATGTTTTGATATTTAATTTTATCTGCATTTAACACGAAATCAAAAAAAATTGTACTCTGTGATTCCACTTCCAGAGTCAGACTTCATGTCTTTTATCTAAACGTCTAACTGTGTGGATGGACTTTTCACCATTAAACTGATAGTTACTGAGCAGAGGATAGTTATTGTGATCTTCTTTAATTCTGCCATTTACGTCCATCCATAAAGCGAGATGACTTAAAGGAGCTGCGTCACGGTTAAATGGTTTGAAAAAATTAGCTTAAATTTTTCAATTTTGTTGTTTGTAATCCTTGTCAATCTTCTCCATCCTTAACCATCCTTGTTCCTTTATGGTTTATTCTATCTCTTTAGTGTTTTCCTACCTTTCTACTTTCTATTCAAAATATTTAAAGGTAATTTTGTCGATGGTAGAAAAAATTCAAAATACCGCGATGTCGCTACTTTAAACGTGTAGTTTTACTTTTCAAGCGTTGTTGGTATGTGCCACTTTTGACAAATGAAACATTGACAGTTATGTTATGAAATTAATTTTACATCGTTAATGGCACCATATATAATATGTAGACGATGTAGAGATGAGAAAAGCTGGCTTGGCTTGTTTGGAGTCAGACTAGTGTTTTGTTAGCTACTTCTCAAACTCATTAATAATTCATCAAGTTAAAACAAAGAAAATCACAACCATGAAGAAGGTTTGGATACCCGGTCCTAATTAGCATACATTTTGACGATTTTACTTCTCCGTTTACTCCTTACACGAACTTTTTAGTTCGATTGCGAAGATAATAAACACTCAAGACAGTGTTTCATCCCCTATCCAAACACCTGGAATTTTGACAAAAATACTCCGCTGCGCGCCGTATTTTCAACTCTCTTCTCGGGGTTTGGATTTCCCAATGAAACGTTTGATATATTACATCCTCACACACCTTGCTTGCGCTGGGTAAATGGCATCATAGTGGTACAGTATATGGCCTTCTCAAACTCATTAATAATTCATCAAGTTAAAACAAAGAAAATTACAACCGTGAAAGAGGTTTGGATGCCCAGTCTTAATCAGCACAGATTTTGACGATTTTACTTCTCTGTCTACTCCTTAGTTTTTGTGTCGATTGAGAAGATATCTCAAACACTCGAGACAGTGTTTCATGGGCTATCCAAACACCTCGAATTTCGTTATAAAATACTCCGGTGCGCGTCGTATTTCCTACTCTCTTCTCAGTGTTTGGATATCCCGATGAAACAATGTCTCTCGTGTTTGATGTATTACTTACCAAAGAGTAACACCTGTCGCACATTAAAATAAGCACATCAATTGGGGTGGTGTGATTTGCCACACATATACCACCTCCTTTGGCCATGTTCTCTCTAAAGAAGTGAGATATATAAAAAAAATCCATTACAATGTGTCTTCTTTGAATTGACAGGAAGCACTAAAGTTGTTTTCCCATGAACTACACAAAAAATACAAGAAAAGAGGACTGAAAATAAAGTGACTGTAATTGGCAGTTGGACAATATCTTGGCCACAAATTACCTTATGTCAAAGGGGTTCAGTGGAGTGCCAATTTTTTAAACCACTTAGTCCACAAACAGAAACTGGTTCAAAAATCAAGGGAAAATTTGTCACAAATGATCTGTTACCAAGGGCTATTTGTATACATGTATTTGCCTCAAATACATGCCTCACCCGCAAAGAAACAAAAAGACTGACAAAAACAATAATAAAAACCAACTTTGCATCTCAAAATTTTAAGGGTTTAGGAAAGAATGAGACCAAGAGGCAGATGCTCAAAAGGTCAACAAAATTTTCAAATCTGACACAGTCGGAATGGTGAATATTGGAATTTGGGATTTTTATTTCAAGATTGCACTACTTGGACATTGCACAGGGAACAAAAAATTATAAGATTTCTTACTTGTTGTGAAATGTGATTACAGCAGACACAGCCCTTGCAAATATTCTAAACGAAACCAACATGCACTTGGTGTCAAGCCAGTTTCTGAAGCTAAAAATAAAACATGATAAAGAATGATTACTCTTTTATATCTAAAACGAAAACTTATTTTGAAACACAATTCGTACATTTCAGTTCCAAGAAGGCAATGAGAAGTAGTTGATGCAATACAGGTCAGTTTCAAGAGGGGACTAAAACCATTTGCTATACCTCCCAAGTCAAATACGTTTTCCAATTGCAGGAAAATGTGTCACATGTCGTGGGTCAAAACTCACTAACTCCCTAGGGTGAACAAAACTCACTAACTCCCTGGGGAAACAACTACATGAACTTTCGACTCGCACATGTTCAGGTCGTGCTCCTTGAAACCACAGTTAATTTATGAGCCAGCTGGCGTAAAGCAAACGATTTCTTCGCAGTTTTTTTCAGTTTTGAGTTGGGTGGTATAACAAAACACTTTCAAAATGACTGGCCCCAAGGGAAACAGTGAGTTTTGTTTCCCCCAAGACCCTCAATGTTTCCAGAGCCAAAGGGGAAACAAAACTTACTGTTTCCTGTGGGGCCAGTCATTAAGTGCTTATTAATACCATGACATTGTTACAGCTTGGTTTCTGCATCACATAAAAACAACAACTGATAGAGACATTTTACACGTAGACTAAAGATTGTAAGCATAGGGCATCAAGACAAAAAGCATGTAAAATAATTACAACCTGGCATTTGAATGCAAAATACAGAAATTCAAGTTACCGCGACTTTGGAAGCCATCCAATGAAGATTCGCGATGAGATCAACAATAACATGCCAAGTAAAAGTACTATGAACCTATCAGGAGAGAAAAATTAACTATAAATACAGTGGGTTCCTTATTAAGGGAAACACAACTTATTGGGAGAAAATGGCAGTTCAAAGCGAGGGGCTTAAATTACTTACAATGAAACAAAGTAAAAAATAACATTTTTTGGTTCCTTTGAGAAACCAAGGGTTCTTATTTAACGGGTGCTTAGTGACAAATCAGCCTCAAAGTGTTCTTAAAATATTCTTACATTTCTATATTAGTAAAAGGGGTACTACCCAAACCCTAGATAAATGCCCCCATAAATGCCCCCTGTACTCAATTTTGTTATGTATTTACAGTAGAAAAATCAATTACAGTAAAAACATCAGTACAGTACTCAATACAAAAATATGACCACTTGACAGCTGATAGAGTCATGACTGCCAACATAAAATCACTTGTTTTTTTATGTAATTATGACACGTTTTCCATTTTATAAGAACATGCTGAATTTTTCAGGATGATCTTGTTCTCATAAAAATGGGGCTTTATTGGCCAAATTTCAGCCTGGTGTTCTTAATCCATTTGTTCTTATATGCGGGTGTTTACTGTACAAATTACCACTTGAGATTTCCACCTCTTATTCCTACCAACCAAAATATCGAAGGTGACTCAACTTTGACCATAACCTCCTTGTTTACTGACAGGTCTTTAAGTAATGCACAAACTGAATCTCAAGTCAGTGGAACACAATGTTCCTGCACCACCTCTGCATTCAACTTGGTCTTTGTCTAAACTTACCTCATGGGAAACAATATCACATATCTTATAAAACAGCCTGTTATCCACATTATCGTCAGCTTGACACTGCAAAGCAAACACGCGGGCAACCAAGATGATTGTAAATTAAGCCCCATGCTAAAAATACTAATTCACATAATTTGATGCCACAATTACAGTCTGTTGAACCCCTATTAAGTGGTTAAAAGGCCAGCCCTAATAGGCAGCCATTAATCAAAGTAGATGGAAATCCACCAATCACAGCCACTAGTGTGACCTTTTACTTCATACTAGCGGGCTGTGATTGGTGGATTTCGATCTGATCTGTCGCTAACAAGCAAGACTGATGGAAATTTTGGAAATGTTTCCGCGGGTGTTTTGTTTTCCAAAGTTTTCCAACAAAACAATGGCAATGTGAAAGTCGTCAGTGTTTATAGAGTTAACACTGAAGCAGCATTTCATTAAAAATTTAATACCATTGTATCATTACTACTTAAAAATAATATGTGTACAAGAAGATAGTGTGTAGAACTATTAATACCTGATATAGTGGTAGTTTTCATTTGTCCTGGTTAGAAGATTCCAAGATTCCAACTCTATAAATGGAAAGCTTTCAAACTTAACATTAAATTAAAGAATACATGTACGATAAAGTAGTCATGAAACTCAATTTCAATTTACTGCTGTACAGTTGGTACAAAGAAGATCTACAGAACCTTGTAATGTTTATTATTAATTAAAAGCAATTTGCAGTGGACTCTTTCTAACATACATATTCCTAGGACCATCTCAAACTGTCTGCTTTACAGAACCGGACAGCTAACTACATGTATATTTTCTCTAGAGAAGAAAATCTGATTTGAGAAAGTTGACAGTAACTGACGGTTATTGAAGTAGGAAGTTACACCAGACTACAAGTTGTGCAACACTTTTGCAGTCCTCTCGAACTCTCCTTCTTTCTTTACTGTGATATTTGGAAAAGCTTCAATGCTACTGCTTCTTTGAGAGCATTTAGTAAGACCCATCTAGAATAAAAGTACACTAAAATTGGAGGGGGACAGGGACATGATTCCTGGCATCTTAGTACTCCAGCGTTCACACTTTCCTGTCCCACCTCCTGCCCCCTATTCTCCAGGGTCCCCATTCCCCTGTCCTCCCATTAAAAAGGTCTATCCAAGCATCCTGTCAAAAGTGTTCTTTACCTTCTGATCTAAACTAAGTCAGCTCTTTAGGACTTATCAGAGCTAACTTAAATATACTAGCATACAGCCTGACATTTAGTGTTGATAATGCTTACCTTCTGCAGAGAAACATTTTGTTACTTCATCATCTATGATGGCCTGCAAATAGAGGAAGGGTGCAAATTAAAAACTGTTTCATTTCAAGCTTGAGCTCTTCCTAAATCAGGTAATTTTAATAAGTTACTTCTTAGAATTTGATGGGAATTGGCACATCAAGAAAATATCTTCATGTTTCTGAATTTCTTTATTTCATAGTCTGTTTACTTCTCATCATCATATTGTTACAGAAACCCATATTGGGTATTTTGCCAAGTCATCAGCCAGGCAAGTATCCCAGATGACACACCTGCCCTGGCAAAATTTCACTTGCAAGTTCAATAGGGAAGAATGGCAAAGGAACAGCATGTAAATGAAAAGTTTACTATTTTCATTATTTTCAGGAGACCACTCTCCCAGTACACTGAACTTCTACTGAACTTTTATCTTCCTACTTGCATTTCTTGTTTTTTGAAGTGTTAACATTACTTCAAAACAGCAGATGCAACCATACCATTTTCGCATATGCAGATGCAGTACAAAGCATCAGCAGTTGACAAAATTAACACAGGGAACCCATAAGAAAATTTAAATTAAAGTGTTTTTCTTTTCTGTTAGAGTCCAACTTAACTCATCCAGCGGACAAGTTTCCAGATTATTGTTAGTCGTGCTGATGATTTTTTAGTGGTCAGACAACCAGACAAGTGCAAATATGGATATCTGTTGTTAAACACAAAAATTAATAGATATTGATTTCTATGAGTGCTGATAGATCAGACCCGCCAAATGCTATGAGACTCACAAGTTATGATCTTCTACTCACACTCTCAAAACAAAGGTTCTGTATCCCATGATTTAGAAAAGCCCAACAAAACAGAGCAGAAACAGTGAGGTTGAATCCAACACAAGCTATAACTATCTGTAGCCCTGGATTCATTCACAGTTTCTGGCATGGTTCAGGTAGTGTGTACATGATCCTTTCACAGTATAAAGGATGGAGCACTTACATAAAACTTGAAAGAAATAGCACAAGATAAAGGGGTCCTGTTATGACGAATCAAATCCCAAAATTCATGTTATGAGTTCTACATGTGGATGCTATGTTCGTCCCTTCATCTTTTCAAATGAGAACATAAACTTGCCACTAGAATATTGGACCAAATACAATTCAAGAAGGAAGCCTGTTTAATTCAGTCAAAAAAATCCTGTTCCCTTATGTTTTAACTGGGTTCTTTTTAGCTTTTTAAAGGCATGGCTTTTTATGGCACGTCCACACCACCCCTTGGCTGGTCACATGCATATCTGACTCATCAAAAAATAATATATGTACCATGTGGCATAAAATTTTTTCAGGAGTCTCAAGACTCGAAAAAAAAGCATCCACTCATCCAGGGCAAGCACAGTTTCCACTTGGGCAATTAACTTTCTCTCCTCACTTGCCCCACAAGCAAGAAACCAACCAGGCAAGAAATGTTTGAGAGTTACTTGCCCAAAGGACAAGCTGGAATCCAAATATTTTTCAAGCCCAGAGTTTAATTTTACAGATCAGCGATATTTTTTTGCAGGAATTTATTTTGCAATAATTGTAGAACAGGTTTCTTCAAGCCGGATATCAATTTTGTGATTTTCATGTTTACCTGTATTAATTTTGAGTTACAACTTTTCCAGCATAAATTTGTAAACATCACTAACTGATATCATCAGGAATCTGCATACATGTATGAAGTGTGTAATATGTATAATTTTGCCACTGGAGTATATTTTTCAGTAACTTTTTTTGGAAGATAATGGCAAAAACTATCAAAATCATAAAAAGATGAACCTTCAAAAATTTCATGCCAAACAATGTACATGTATAGGTACATATAATTATGTATGTGCTGACCAAGTACATGCGTCTCCTTACCTCAACCCCAGTAACACAGAACTGAATAGTGTCACTCATATGGAATTCTCGCTGGAAGGTTCCAAATGATCTGTTCCTGGGTATGTTAGACTTTTCCAGCTTTGACAATGTCTTGTCTATAACTGAAACACAATGTGACTTTTAACAATGTTTATCCCGATAATATATTGTACTCACTCCTTTTAAACTACAAGAGGTCTAATTCTGGGGGGAAGGAGGAAAGAGAGGGCCTGTAATGTTGTTTTGGAAAAGGCAATGGTAGATAAGAGTTGGATATTGAAGATGATGAGTGATAAAAACATTCAAACTCAGTTTTATAATCACTGTCTTGAAGGGACTTCATGTTCATCAATTAAGCCAATTGGTGAAAAATACATGTATTCAAGATACTCCAACCCCTATTTAGTGCCCACCTCCCATTTGTGCGAGGGTGGTCCCTTCACAGGGGTTCAACTATACTTTTGAAATCCAAGATCTGGCTATTGCCTTGGACAAAAAAATGTGACCATTTTGCAGACACTTTGCAATCAAAAAAGCCATATTACACTCTCAAATGAGTGGCTGAAATACAAGCATGACCTGAGGTATCGTAAACCTCTTGAATACATGCATATAATTAAGAAACTGGATGTACAATAGGGCATTTTCCACATATTAATAATCAGTTTGATAGTGAGGTATAAAGGATACAAACAAAAGAAATGAACAAACATGGTCATTCAATTTCCTTTGTTTGTATCCTCTATGTCTCACTACCAAGCTGAATTTTAATATATTGAAAACAGTCTATTAATTAGGAAAGGTACATTGTAGTTTATTGTATGTAGTTTGCAAACCTTACCACATCTTTGAGCAACTGCACAATACCCTGCCACCTCAAAAGTGCTTCCCTGAAGAGTGTGGGTAAGTAGATACGAAGTGGCAAAGACCACCCCTCCCCTACTCCCCTAGAAATAATCTAAGTGTAGTTTGAAGTGGATACACATATATGTGGATATGAAGAGGTGAAGACCACTCCTTCCCTACTCCCCTAGAAATAATCCAAGTGTAGTTTGAAGTGGATACACAGATACGTGGATACAAAGTGACGAAGACAACCCCTCCCCTAGAAATAATCAAAGTGTGGTTTGAAGTGTATACACGGATACGCAGATGCATAGTTCACGCTTTTAGAACAAAGCATATACATTGTGTTTTCATGCCCTGGATCATGCATTTAAAGAGCAAGAAATACATATCATTTAAAGAATGAGAAAAATACAAATCACCAGATATAAATCTTACGGCAACTAATTAATGACTAATTCTTATTAACTGCGTATCCACACATCCACTCTGATCATAGCTTCAAAGTGGCAGGGTATTCTGCAGTTAAGCCTCCCAGCTTTGAGATAAATGAAATATAATACACAAGGACAGAAATACCAAACAAGACATACATGTACCAGTGGGTGGTATTAAAATTACAGACTGAATCTTTAAAATACATGTTATTTTGTGATATTTGATTTTAGGACGTTCGCGCCCGTTGCTACTGCGCATCTCTAGTGCGCACACCATTCATTGGTCACGAGCGTGCCACGTCATTTTCAAGCGCGCGTACCGAGTCAAAAACTCAACAAAATATAGAGCTCCTTTGCCTTAACTTTGTGTGCGAATATTTCTGTTGGATGCTCGGTGAACCTCACTTTTTTTTGGCAGATCACTTCCTTTTCTGATTCTTTCCATTATACTAAAAAACAAAAAAAATCTGTGCGTGGGAAGTTTTAATTATTTCTCGTATACTGTTCAAATAGGGTCGAATTGGTACAAGGATACAGGTGTGCGTGACTTACAAGTTGTGGGTTTTAAGGCTAATTTTAGCTGATTTAATGACATATGTAGCAAAGATCTATCAAATAAGCTGATATATGCTGTGTTAAACACACATAACTTACATATGATTCTTCAAATTAAACATATGCCGACAGTAATGAATCCGACCAGAATCGCCTCGAATGACTGGAAATCCTAGAAATGCTATGCTCTGTGCTACGCCTTATCTTCAAAACGAGTTCGGTGACCCCCGATTTTTTTTACGTTTTAAATCTAATATTATAATTTTCTACCTGTAATCAAAGTTTTAAAAAAATCTGTGCGTGGGAAGTTCTTGGGCGCGAACGTCCTCAAGGTTACTGGCGATACTCTACCATTTGATTTGACTCCATGCTTCTGATGTTTGGACTGAATAGTTTTTCTTCCGAACTATCAAGAAAACAGCAAATAAGACAAATGTAAAGCTTGTATTGTTTTGACGCATTAGCAACTAAGCGGCGCGCGGAGATCCAGCAGAGAAACCAGAGTTACAACTTTTAATAGCCAGTACTGAGCAAAATTAATTTGCTGCAATCAAAACACTCTAGTCTTACGATGAGACAGATCTTCGATCTCAAATTCTGATTAAGTTAATCTGATGCACAAATTAATGATACGATACAAAAGGAAAACTTTCTGACGGCCTACCACGGAGTCAAAACACCGTCCGGCAGTCGGACATGTGGAAATACAAAGTTCATTAACAAATTATTTCTAAGGAGATCGCCGTAGCCTACCTCAAAGACTTTATATAAAGTGGCTAGATATAGATTCCGAATTCCAAACGAAAACCCCAAAGACGCAGGAATGGCCATGAACAGCACTATGAACGCTAAATAGCACAATAAAAAGATCAACCACACGGGCGCCATCTTGAATCTACGCCGTTGATTGAATAACCGCTGACAAGCTACGTGTTCGGTGATCGATTACCCATAACTCCACTAACAAGCAGTATCGCATGATAGTCACCTCACGTTGCCACGGTCTACAATTCCTTGATATTTATACCTCTTACTAACCGAGTTCGAGGTCCGTACCGTAAGTTACGGACCGAGTTTTTTTATGGCCCAAGCGGAGGGGAGGAACGCGTGACAAGCCTAAGAGCGTCTGGGTAAGAGGCTAGTCTGAAGGCTGATGTAAATATTCTAGTCCTATTTTAATAGTCTACGGAAACTGGCGCCGTCACGCAACGTAGTTTGTACCGGGACCTCTTTAATCAGAATGGCATGGACTTTGTCACTGAAATATCTTTCAGTAAAAACCCAGGAGGGTAAAACCCCAGTTGTCGATCAAAAAAGGTTGGTTTTTAGAGGTTAAAAGTCAGCTAGGGAAATCAATTAAGGTATCTGTATAAAAGTTTATACGGCGTCGAACGCATTCTCATAATCTTTGATTACTACTAGTTATATCTCTGTTGTGTGTCTGACGAGTTCGGGAACAATTTTTATCCATGAGGAACGGCTTCAAATTTCTGAAGCAGGTCGAAAGCAAAACGAGCCAATTCTAAATCGTTTTTAAGTCGTTACTACGCTTCAGCACACAATTTAGAGTAAAAGAAAGTTTTGAAGCTTTACTTGCTAAATAAGTTAAGAAATTTTGGCGATAAATCACGCAACAGTTTGGCAACACAAACAACTTTAAATTTTAGCGGGCCGTGCGGGAGAGTACGGCCCGCTAACTTGACCAATCACAGCGCGCGTACTAACTTAGAGATATAATAAAGTTTCTTATTTAACGACGGTGCCTACTTTTGTTAGTGCGCATACGTTCTGCGCATTACGCAAGCCTTGGTTTAAGCGCGCGCGCGCTGGGGTTGACATTGACGCAAGGAACTACGCCACCAAACACACGACTAAAATTAAAGCAAAATTTTCCTGCGGTGACCAAATCAATTTTAATGAACCTTTACTTAAAGCAGGAAGACCAGAATAACAACATATCGCTAACCACTAACTGTTAACGTCTTCCAGCTGAAAACCTAGCTGTTATCTTTCGGAAATTACACTGAAATCCAACGGTAAACATGCACCTGCAGATGGCGTAGAGCGCGTCTTACTTATTGGGGAGGTGACAGGAAAAAATGTAACGGGCACCGTAAAAGTTTTCAAAAAAGATCAATAACTTTAAAAAACAAAAAAATGGCAGTGGCAAGCCTATTCAACAAGTGATTAGTTTCTGGTTGTGAGCACAAGGTTTTTGGACTGAATTTTAGCTGAAACAGAGGAAAGCTGTCAGAGACACTAAAAGCGCTTTTGCAACGATTTTGTTATTTAAAACGTACCAAAAATGATTTTAATGTTACCATTTGCCATGTAGTTTAAAGATCTTTTAAAGTGTGTTTGCCTTTCTGTATGTAAAATCGAATTGTAAGGAAATCTGTGACGAAATATCCTTTCCCTCTTTCTTTAGGAAAATGCTGATGTCAGTAATTTTGTTGGGATTCAAGGTTAACTATCTCGAAAAAATGCGTGGCTACCCCTATTTTCCTTTTTGAATTCTAATCATAAAAATCACAATTTCCTCCATTGTGATTGCTTTAAAAAACTCCTATTTTTTCACTAATTCACTTGCCAAGTTGTTATCGGACAGTTTGTTATTGGACACTTTGTTATTGGACAGTTTGTTATCGGACAGTTCAATAGGCCAATCACATTCGAAGTTGTAGTTTAAATCAACCAATCACATTCAAAGATAATTTGGTTTTATCAACTGAGTTGATAATGTGAATTAGCCACCGTAAAGAGATTCAGAAGCTGACGTTTCGAGCGCTAGCCCTTCGTCGGAGCGAATTGCATGATGATGACGTGCGTGCGTGCGCGCGCTTGCTTTTGTGTTTTTGGCGCCTAATTACCTGTAGGAGGTTTTTCATCTCCTTTGTAGGTATTTTAATGCGAATTTTCCCCTTCTTTTACAACTTGCCTATTCTTTTCTCGAAAATTGCAATTTTTATGATTAATTGGTAATAAGACTTCGTGTCGTCCAATTCGGTCTGTAATCATACTCGTGATGAACAAATCAGACTCCCGCTTCGCGGTCGTCCGATTGTGGTATCACTCGTTTTTCAGTTCTTTTTCCCAATGTATATTTTTGAATGCCCTGGCTAAATTAATTTCCATACCTCTGTCCAACTGTCAGGAACATGAGAGTCTTGACAAAATTTGAAGCCGACAAGAACATCTTGGGTATGACTCCCGCTTCGCGGTCGTCCGATTTTGTTATCAATCGTATGATTGCAGACCGAATTGGACTCCACTCAGTCCTATTACCATTACTAATAGCCCTTGAAAAGATCTACTTTTTTCGCGTGGTCCTAGCTTGGCGCAAAATCCTTTGTATTTAGTAGGCACCGTCCTTAACATACGTGATCAGTTTTTAATGAACTTAGAATCAGAGATTAATTTGTATGGGCTCGTAGTCTTCTTATGAATTCTAGCTGTCACAGACAACAATTTCTTTATTTTTTCAGTTCTTTTTCCCAATGTATATTTTTGAATGCCCTGGCTAAATTAATTTCCATACCTCTGTCCAACTGTCAGGAACATGAGAGTCTTGACAAAATTTGAAGCCGACAAGAACATTTTGGGTATGACTTGTCCTTGGGGACAAGTATACCTATATACATACATACATACATACAAACAGCATATATATGGTTTCACGTTTTCAAACTAAATGATAAGTATTAAAACTCAGGGACTCAAAACATGACCCAAATACAAACTTGTCTACTTACAACAAAGTGAAAGTTTTTACTCGCCAAAAAATGTTAATAGTTGGACAGGTTTCAATATTTTGCAGACACGTTTTGTTTCAATACGCAAGTGTTTGTACTGATAAAAAACGTTTTCGAGACAGGCACTTTTTCAAAAGCTTTAGCTTCTTTCCGGCTGACAGTTATCCGGATGAAAAGTAATTATTTTTCCTCTTGCTTTGATTTATACTTAATCTGTGTTTTTCGAGGCGACAGACGAAAGAGAAATAAGAACGATCGGTAAAGTTTCGCAGAACTGCATGTGCACCTGTTCATTGTTCAGTCCTACATGTACATGTCAACTAGCAGCCGCTCTATCATCCAGGTCTGTCAGGCGTGGCGCAAAAGAAAATGGTAGAGCACACTCGATTGGATTCTTAAATCCGAAAGAATTCAAAAACCGATTTTGTGTTCCTTTATTCAACAGTTTAATCCAAGATCTCTTAGATAATGGTGTGTCAAAGGAACCGAAGAATCCAACTCTAGGCAAGGATTCTTTGGTTCCTTTGATGCACTATGATCCGAGTTATTTTGGACTGATCGTTTATAAAGAAACACAAAATCCGTTTCTGGATTCTTTCCGATTTGAGAATCCAATCTTTGATTTTTTTCCAAGTAAAAGAACCCACCATAGATTTCCGATGGAACGTCGTATGTTGTTGTTACAAGACAAGGAGATGGTAAAAACGTAATAAAAAGAGGGGGTCACCGTGCTTGTTTTCAAGCCACAATGCTGACAAATACGGTTATTAAGGTGACTTTTGGTGATCTCCATGCGTAACAAATAAGCGTGATTATTTTCCAATGCAGCGTGTTATATCACACAGAGTTCGACTTTCTTTGATTGTTTATTCATCTACGTCCCGGAAAAAATGGCTTCAAATACCCTGCATTATTAATTAATATTTTTATCCTTTAAAGGAAACATGATTTGGACTTGCTCTGTTGGGCCCGTTACGTCTCTATCTGAAGCATTTATTTCATTTGCCAAAAAAATAGCCATAAATTTCTGCCATTTTTTTTCTCAGTTATTGTTGATATTGTTCTCATTGAATTTATAAAATAAAAAGTGGCGGTCACAGTGCTCATTTAAGAGAAAAGGAGCATTCATCTCGCTATGGAGCTTAGTTTGAGGGAAATCTCTTACGTTTTGTAAGCGCACGCGCTCATTTGCGCGCGCTGATGACGCAAAAATCGTGCGCAGTAGGAATGCGCAATGCAAAACTACGGAATCACTTAAAGAAACGCGCTCTTAGTGTGTCTTGTAATAGCTTCTTGAACAAGGTTAGCATGCCCACACGTATCTTGTCAAGGTTCCTAGTCTTCTTACTCGCTTTACCCAGGAGGTTTAGCTGGTGGTTATGTTTGAGTTGGTCTATTCAAGAATATTTTATCCTTAACTTGTAGTTTAAAAGACGCTTCGTAGTTTCTTTAATACTATTCACTTGGTCTATTCGGAGCCTTGTTTACACCCTCCATTGACTGAGCAAGTTCTTGTTTTGACGCAACTTTTAAAGGCCAGGTGTTCTTCTCGTTAAGGCTTTGCCATTCATTTGCGGAGTTGCATGAAAGTGTTTGGGTTAGTGCTTCTACCTTTGTCAGCCAATTGGTAGAAGTAGATTTTCGTGCAAGTCACAAGAATTCAGGATCAGCCAATACAATGATTACTGAAAGTAAATGAAGATTTGAAATATTCAGGGAGCTTATAATCTCGCTTTTTGCCTTTCTCTTTCCTTGAATGGGGGAATTAGCACTTGCCCCCAGACTTTTGGCAATCTAGTGTTCCAGGTAGTAGGAGCAACTTCACTCGAAAATGGCGGTCAGCCATGCTAACAGCATAATGAACGCTCTCTCCCACCCAGGGCCTAATCTGTAGAATAGATGATGAAGGGCATTTTTTGCAATTATTATTTAAAAAGCATAATTGATTGTATCTTTTCAGTTTTTGTCTTCAGGCAAATTGAGCTGATGATACTGGACTAACGATATACAATAACTGAGGCATAACTTAAAAAAAAAACAAAGAACAAATAAACAAACAACCAGCAAGAAGGCTCCCGCGATGTGTCCTTCCCAGGCCCTAAAGTTTTTGCATCTTTCTCACCTTCATTCCTTTTTTTATATAAGAATATTGTTTTCTGGCCCAGGACTGAATATTCTAAATTTCCTGCCGATTTTAGGCTGAAAATATTCTTGTAAATATGCTTAGATTAGATAAAGGAATAAAATGTAGATTTAGCCAAGGCTCCTTGGTCGCGTCGTTGAAAGACCGATTGAGAAAACCAAGGTAAAGAAGGAAATTTGTAAGGATTTTGAGGTTTGTAAGTTTTCGGTGAGGTTTTCTGTGTCTTGTTTGGCCTTCTGTCTTGAGTTTGAACCTGACACGAGCCTATCATGCAATATAAAACTAGCCCTTGGCCGATGGCCAGCTTAGAAAAAAACCCCGTGATCACGATAAGCCCTAAACTTGAGCCACGATATGGTCATATGATATTGGTCAGCGGATACCTTGTCTTGACAGATGCCAGAGATGACAGATGCCAGACTGTTCATAGCTATACTGTGTAGCTACTTAAACCGCCAAGCTACGCAGGCTAGTTCACAGTCCTCTGTTTTCTCGTAATTTTATTCAATCGTTGAACGCGCGGATATAGAATCGCGAGAGAGCCGGACACCAGCGCAAACCGAAAGACTTGTCTGGGTAAGGAGTGGCTTCGCTCGCGAGTCCCATCCTCCACTTCCGCCTGCTTCGCGCTCACTTCGCTCGCTTTTTCTTTCGCGTAAGACGTGCGCAAATACAGAGGCTGTAAACAGGCTATAAATCAAGGCTGGCCTATTTGTCTCTGTCAACTCTGGAGTATGGCCTCAATCTGTTAGAGAATAAAACTGCAAGCCCGAATGTATTCTATAAAGTTATTCATTCTTTACTTAATGGCTAAGGGAAAACTAGCTTTTGGTGCAGCGGAGGATAATACAATCCGATGTTGGATATCTCAGAGCATTAAAAAAGGTTACTTGACTTCCTATTTCATTAGTGATCAAATTATTTTTTGTTCCCTTACTCTAAGTTAGTATGTAGTTTTTATCTTGAAAGGATTACTTGAGATTATTCGTATCAATCGAGCACTATCACGTTCGGGATTTCCCAGCTATATCCCTGATTTACTCGGTTGCTATGGTGAGCTTCACTTCGCGTCAGTCGAGATAATAAAATAAAATTGATGTCTACTTTTTGAAAGCGCTTTTTCTGGACATAGCCATTCGAATTCTATAACTTGTCCGGATTTTGGTATGTATTTTTTTTTTCATTCAAATCTTTTTCATTTTGTCGACCTTTTTGCACATCGAAATACGGTTGTTAATCAAAATTCATATCTCGTTCACACCTTGCACAAAAGTGGAACGAAATGAGTACATACCACAGATAACTCTATGGTATTTCCATGGATATATTTAAACTTGAGTGCACGTACAAATAATGATATGGAAATAGGCGGGTTTGTCATTTTGGGAAAGACCAGACCACGAAGTTGGAAATATGCAACCCTCTTCTTTTATGTTGTAAGAAATATTTAACAACAGCTTTTGTCATTAAATTTAGTGTTATCCTAAACTTTTGATCATTAAAAACCAAGATTGTACCTTTTATATTACTCACGTTACCTTATTTTGGTCAACCACTTAGGAACAGTAGGTTAAAATCAAGGTAGAAAATGTTTTAGTTAGCCTTGATAAGCTCGAAAGGAAAATATGCTAAGTAGCTTGGTACGCACTCGCAATAGAGTCTTATGCGAACTGCGCATGACATTACATTAGCTTAATTTACTGTTTGACAGTGATTTGACGATCGAGTGGTAGTCCCTTTAAGAGGAACGTGACGAGTTAGCTCCTTGTAGTTGTAATAATTGCTGTAATCAGTGGAATAGCAGTGGAAAAACGTTGTGAGTATTGTACCGAAGACATCAGTAGTGGAAATAAAAAGAGAAGTAACGAGATTTGGAAGAGAGTGTTGAAGTATAAGTTGCTTTAACACATCTTGCGCGACTCCGTCCCCGTCGTCGTCATGCGTACGAGCCCACAAGCAATACCGCCAGCCATGATAACCATGAGAAAATGAATTTTGGGCTTCCTTTTCTTTCTTATATGGCTATGGGGCTCCGTTTGGCGGTTCTTCGGGCCGCCGGAGCACCGCTATAAACGTCACGTTATCTGGCCTATCATAACTCTGAAGGCGTTGAAGTACTTTTAGAGCTAGACTCCAGACAACAAAGCCTGATATACAGCTAGTGCTGAGTTTGTTGTCGTTTTTTTTGCTAGTTTTGTCTTTTAGAGAAACGAGGAATTTCAGTACTGCTTACTTCCTGTTTACACGGGTCCGGACAAATTTTTGCACCGACAGAAACTTGTATTCAATTCAATTCAGTTTATTCGCACTTTTTATAAAAAAATTTACACTATATATATAGTAAGGTAAGAATACAATAATAAAGAAGAAGAGGAAAAAGGAAATTAATAGCTTGGAAGTGTGCGGTGGTCAGAGGAGCTTAGCGTTCGAGCTAACCATCGCTATAGAATGAGTGGAAATATATAAAGTGTGCGCCTGGTGCTATGGCAACTATGAATGATTATTCCACCCTGCGTTTACACGTGAACGGCGGAACTGGACGAATTTTTGAACAGCTAAGTTTGGTCCCAATCTTGCACTTGGTATAGTACCCTATATATGAACCAAAAAGTTTGTTTAAATTTGGTGAAAAAAGATTGAATTTTGAAGGTTTCACTCAAAATGGTTGCTATGGCAACCAGCCACGGTCTTTTGAGGTAGTGTTTTATAGCATTGACGCCAACACTTCCTGCTCTTTTACAAAACGAGATTGGACTCTCAAATAAGCATACGGATAAGTTTCTGTTTTGTTCTGTGATACGAACCTAAGTTTTGGCAGTTAACTTTTGTTTTCAGTGCTTTTTACAGGCTTACTTTCGAAATAACCTCATTTTACGCCACACACAATGGACAAATCATCTCCTGTCACGTGCCAGACGTTAAAATATTACGATTTTTTTTGGTTAAATCATTACAACCCTATTAGTCTTTGATTAGCTCAAGTTTCAGAAATTCTACTTAAATACCTTGCAAAGTAGAAATGTTGGCGTGAAGTCAGTCGGTACAAAAATAGACATCTGAGAAAAACTCACTTAAAGTTTTTTACAACATTTAATAATAATAATAATAATAATAAAAATAACTTTATTCATGTGTCAATTATAAAAATAGCAGTAATAAAACCACTAAGTAAGGACACAACATAATAGTTAAATAAAATAATAAATAGCCAGGTATCAATGTATAAATTAATTTAAATGTAAAATATGTACATATTCTATACTGAAGATTCTACACCTAAAAGGCATATCTAAGAGTCATGCGTTGCAAACCATGCAGACACAGCCACTATCGTCCATTAACATTTCCAAATCCAGACCTCTAACTGCCCTCTTAAAACCTGTTAGAGAATGCAAAGTCCTAACATGGGAAGGTAGCCTTGCCCATAGGATAGGTCCTAAATATCTAAGAGAATGCTTGCCATAATAGATAGAGTTAAATAACAAGCCACAAAAAGCGGGAGGGGGCTCAGATTGGATCTCGAGTGAGGGTGTGCAATGGTTGTTCTATTTTGTAGAGAGTTACCGTAGTTTTAGGAGATTTTTCTTTTCATAAGGGAAATGAATGAGCCTGTGATGGCATTTGGAGGCAAAACCTTTCACAACTAATTATACCAATCGAGTTGCGCATGTCTTCAAAGCTAT
Source organism: Catalaphyllia jardinei (assembly GCA_022496165.2). NCBI lineage: Eukaryota > Metazoa > Cnidaria > Anthozoa > Scleractinia > Caryophylliidae > Catalaphyllia > Catalaphyllia jardinei. Next base: position 41,837,026 of record CM042747.1, on the reverse strand, counting down.
TTTACAAAGTTTCGGTTGAATATGTCAAAACTAATCCATATTTTTGGTAACGCTCTTATGGTAAACAGCCGTTGCTACGTAAAAAAACTTATACCGGAACTGGACGAATTTTTGAACGGCTCAGTGTGCAAGTTTGGGACCTGAAAAAAGCAGGTCAACTTTTTGACCTGCACGGTTTCATATTTTGTGCGGTCTCGTGTAAACACCCTAACCGTACAACTTTTTGCTCAGATAGCGAGGTAAGGCCTGGAATCTAGTTATATTTTGCCCAATTGCTTAGCAAAATTGAAACATTTTGTTGCATTTTGTCCCTATTTTGTTACATTTTGTTAAATTTAAGACAAAAGGAACAAAGAAAAGCAGATTACGGATATGAAGAGACGGGCGGCAGCAGCATGCATGGCTATTTTTGCCGGATTAGCTGGGCTTTTGCAGTACGTGTTGCTGCAAATGGATATTGTTTCCGATCTTTATCCCCTGCTTTTCCTGTTTTGTAGTCTATAACTACAAATAGCAACAAATTAATTTCTTCATCAGACCACGTCCATGTTTCATTTGCCGCCAACTGCACCGCTGCAACACGATTGGCTTAAAATATTAGCGATAACCAATCACAACAGAGACATAAAAATCCATTAAAATGCCGCGACTCGTCTAAAATTTGCACGGATCCGTGTAAACACCACTGCAATCTGTAACAGAATTTGCACGGATCCATGTAAATAGGCGGTCCAGGAACAAAATTCACCCGTTCAAAAATTCGTCCAGTTTCCCTGGTCCCGTGTAAACACAAGGTGGAACCGTGCAGGTTTTTGTTCGTGTAAACATTTGTCAGATTTGTCCAGATCCGTGTAACCGGGGTCTTAGAAACATATCACTGTAAAGTATTTACAAATTGTCAACACACAAAACGGTTATTATCAAAATCCTAAGCTCAGGTTTATTCTTAATTTAAAAAAAGCGCGTGTTTGGCACTAATCGGTCTAGTCTTCCTCCGTTGACTGTACGTTTTGACATAACTGATTTTTCCTTGACGAGATAGATGATAAGATGATTTAGTTAACTCAGCTCAGTTTTACAAGACATATAGGTTAGATTTACATGGGCAACTAAACACAGTACAGCTAAGGAATAAGAGGAAAAATGTAACAATAAAATAGGGACCGAGTTGGCATCATTCAAAGAGCGAAGGCTAATCTAGTGGACAGTTACAGACAGAATTAAAAATAGATTTGTTTTTATAAAAACTATTTTTTCCCGCGCTAAGGTAGATAATTAAATAGAATAACAATTATACATAGAGTTCTTCAGGGTTTTAAGAAATATTTTAAGAGAATTTGAATTAGTTTTATTTATAAGCAAGGAATTCCAAAGGCGAGGACCAGTGAATTTTAGGGAACGTTGGCCTGTCGTGCGAGCGATGCAGGCACGGCCCATGTGAGGAATTTCAACCCGTGGAGCTGTTTATGTACGTAGTCGACGTAATGGCCATTGCAGAACCACATAATTCCACTTCACTTCCGATAAATTCCGCGCACAAGCTGTGACAAGCTAGAATTAGCAACCATAATTGCCTTGCCTGGAAATTCCTGATAAACCATCGTCTGTCTGCCTTCAGTGAAAAATTAGGCGGTACAAATTACATTGGCGATTGATAATTGAATAAGTTAGATCAAAATGCAAGGAATGTTTGATATACTGTACATTTGAATATTGTAGCAACTTGTGTCAGTTCTCCTTGAAGTGAAAATTTTATAAGAGACTTCTTTTATTAGTCAAAATGTCACTCATGAAATAAACCCAGAGGAAGTCTAGCCTTGGTAAACGTTATAGGAGATTCTCCGAGAAAAAGAACTCAATTTTATCATCTTAATCTGGTTAACATAAGAAGTTTCGCGTGTAGCTTTCAACAAAGAAATTAAAGTAAGTTGTCAAACCTGTAATTTGTAACCACACCTAAGAATTAAACGTTTGACAAAAATCAGTCATTTGGCACGGTTCGCAGTGTGAAGTATGCATCCCTGGGATGGACCAAAATAGATCACCATCGTCGTATGACGTAATTGTGACGCATCTCTCTTCCTGAACGGAAATTGGATGCAAAAATTTTAATCAGCGGCAATCGCGAAATGTTTTTGATCACTTTTGATGCTATGTAACTATTTTTAACAACCACTTTGTAATAAACTTTTCGTTAATCGATTTATAGAGTCAAAAGAAAAAGAATTTCAAACACAGGAAATCGTTGAGGAAACTCGTGTTTTCTCATATTGAAGCAAAAAAGACAACTTTTCTTCGCTTATTTTATAGTTAAAAAACCAG
>CM042747.1:41831172-41834604 GCA_022496165.2 Catalaphyllia jardinei | reverse complement strand
TGTTTCTTTCGCGTGTGGTGTACATGCAGTTATTGATAATGCTAGCGGCTTCGAAAGCTCTGCTTTATTTACTTACCAATGTATTGCCACTTAGTTTTTGTTTAATTATATATTCAACGGCAAGTTCTGCTTCAAATCGCGTGCCTTGCTCGAAAAAAGTCTCTGTTGACCTGACAATTATTTGCTCCGCGGGTTAGCAGACTGTCCGACCACTTAACCTTTTTTTCTCTCTTCGCTTTTTACTTATTAGTAAACAAAGCACAACGCTGTGTTTATATTTCAGTTGCAATTGCAGATGGAAAGATACATTTTTTCCGGTTGTGTCACATTCTACCGATTCGACCGAACTTCTGTTGTGAGTTGTTGTGTGCTGTCTTTAAAAGGTCAAGAGTACAGTCTTGTTCTAAAGAAAAAAAACGCAGACCTCGGACAGCACCCAATGTAACACCCGTTCGGAGACTTCAGAGCACAAACATTCGACAAATTGTCATAGACTAAATTTTATTTTAAAAATGTTTTACTAATGACTTTCTACGACTATTACAGAACAGAAAAAAATTGTTCCCAATTCCGTGATCATGGCAGGGTAGTCTACAGCAGTGCAGTCGAACCTCTTCTTAACGGCTAGATCGAGGACAGAGAAAAGAGACCGTTATGGGGAGAAAGAGTGTAAGGTGACGCCTGTTTTGCCGCGGTGTGCAGCATTTTTATTTAAAAGAAAAATGCTCATTGTTTGATTAAAATACGTAACACAAGGCCATCTTTGGGAGGTACGGATCCAAGTTTCGTGGTCTTTTACGATTAAAATGGGGTTTTGTATACACCTTTCGTCAGTCGTTGATTAACTGGCCGTTGTCGATATTTTATTGTGGCAGTTTGGATTCGCTTTAGTAGCCGTTGCTGTTGTGGAGAGGTTAAAATAAGGGTGATTATATGAACAGGCCGTCGGGATGAAAGGAAGGGGCTTTTGTAGAGTTGTTCGACTGCAGAGCAAATTCTATTTAGAACGTGAAGTGAACGACAAAGAATAGCTCCATTTGAAAAACTAACGAGTTGGTTGTCCATAAAGACATTTCCCTAAGGGGGTACAGTTGAACTATCCATCATGAAAGAAAGCCACTGGCCTCCCGTTAAATGTCCTGTACCCCAAAAACCGGCGACTTCGGCATGAATAGAAGTGTTCTTTTCTTTGTGTTTTAGTGCGAAAAAAATTACGCTGTTTTTGCAGTTCAGACTAGATAAGACTGCATCATTAAGTTGCCGTGAAAAACGATAGAAGTCAACCCTCTTGGCTTGCCCAGTTTTACATCTATCACCGCACGTTTTAAGCGAGACTGCGTTTCCACTGCCAGTAATTTTACCTGAGTAAATTTACGCGCGTAAATATATAAGATGGAGAAATAAGCTGAGTGTAAAAATGATGGAGAAAACGGGGCGCGCGAAGTAGTTCGAGTAGGACACTCCGCGTACCATCCATGAAGTGTATTTTACCTCAACGACTGCAATTGTGGGTGTTGCATAATGTGAAATTTTGGCGCCTTAAAATCTTGCACCGATAATTAAACACTAATCCGCTTAGAAGCTTTCCAGAAAAGTCTGTAGCTTGCACGGTGTGTCAAAGGTGTAAAGACAAACGTGACCATCGAGTTGCGATAGATTCTTTGTTTTGTTTATTTACCAAGAAAGAGGCGTGCCCCAAAAAGCCATTAAGCAATTAAATATCTCAGATCCCCATATCATCTACCCCAGCCGGCAGGAAATAACTCTGCGGGCAATTTTCCCAGCACAATAATTGCTTTCGTAATCTCGCTTAGCATTGGGATTTGGTCTCGACGGCGTCGAATTATACGTCTCAAAACAGAAAAAATACATCTGTTCATATTTCAGGGAGAGACCAAGCCCGCCAAGTAAAATAAAAGTCGTATTAAACGCTATTTTCCGTGATAAACTGCTTAGTGTACTCGGGTTCTCGGTCATCAATAACGTGTATTACTGTGTTGATAGTTATCGAAAGCAAAATACTTATGTCGGGCATAAAGTACATTTGCGGACAGCTTGCTAATTGCGGTGAATAATTGTTTTGTTAATTGCTTTACCACGGACTGAACACAGCACTCCTCTGGATTTCAAGACTACTAAACGACCTTGGGTCGAAAAAGAAGGCGCGCATTGCAGTTATTCTGAGTAACCGTCTCTCGCTGATTCTAGGTGTGAGATTTTGTTTTTTGAGTGTCATTTGTATACTGGTATCTAAATAAAACAAGATCAGTGGGTCTGCAGTGACTCGTGTCAAGAGCTTAAGCAGGAAATTCTCGATTTTGCATCCTTTCCATACCTACAAAAAATAGCAAAGCAAAGTTTTCACTGCTCACGCACAGAGCTTAGATAACTACATCACAAAAGTTACTTCAGGATTTGTGTAATATTCTCAAGAAATCACTTCTATTTAATGTTATTTTTTTAGTTGAAAACACATTCGTTATTTTCTTGTATCTTGACGAAGTACAATGTACTACTTCAGATCTGGAACTAACTCCACATACCCAATATAATTGTTTTTCCTCCATGCTCGCTATGACCACGAATCAATTTTAAATGTCAATGCATTGATAAGAAAAACTGGTTTTCGACTGTGAAGTACAGTAAATCCAAGAAAATGCGTCGAGGAAACTGGTTCCCCTCAGTGTAACACACAAATGACGTCACGGTACGCTGCTCGTAACGCGAACTAAGCGCCATGTTGTTTCTTTCTTCGAGAAAGCTTTGACAAATTGCTCAACAAATTTGCTTTTTTTTCATGTTTTGATTATGAGAGCAGGAATAGCGCAGTTATGAGAGCGCTCGTCTCTCACCAATGTGGCCTGGTGCCATATGTGGATTGAGTTTGTTGTTGATTCTCGCCTTGTGCTGAGGGTTTCTCTCCGGGTTCTACAGTTTTCCTCCCTCCACGAAAACCAACATATCCAAATTCCAATTCCAGGATAGAGGAAACCAACTATGGCTGATGTGGCTTTTTCTCTAAGTATTGTTATCTTTCTTCATACGAAGGGCAAAGTTGTTCTGGAAACAAATTAGTCTTCTCGCTATGCCAGTTGTGGACAAGAACGTAATTGAAACCAAAGTTGTTAGGATGATAGTAAACTTAGAAACGATGTCCCAAAAAGATGATGAGCCATTATCAAACAATTTAACTTTGCCCGAGGGCACGACAGCATTACTTTCGATAAAGGAGTGGACACTTACGTCGCGTTTCATTAACATGAAACTCTCCATCCACAAACAGTTTTCATTCTGCGCAGCCGAACAATTTACTGTCTACAAAATACCTCCAGAAACTACATCAGTCTTGTTTCTTTCTTACCGGTTTACATACATACGTTTCCCTTGTAACGTTGATACAAAGCTTTTGATAAAACTCTTCCCTCCTAAAGA
>CM042747.1:41813672-41823672 GCA_022496165.2 Catalaphyllia jardinei | reverse complement strand
TATGTCAATCTTATCATAGGAAATGTCAGAGATCAAACCAGGCAATTATCTAGTGTCATGAGACTCTCAAAATTGCCTTCGAAATATCCGAAGCATCTTCGTTAGTTGTAATATATTGCGTTTGGCTACAAAAATGGCTACACGAAGGTTTTTCGGACAAACTTCTGTCCTTTAGTTGTCCTTACGTAACCTTCTACTAGGCTTTTGAGAAAAAAAGACAAGCATTCATTAGACACACACACAACAATGTCGTTTGAGTAAGTTTATTCTCAGTAAAAATGACTAATTGGAAATCAAACCTATTACACAGTGTTCAATTTACTATTTGCTATCCTGTACACTCTTAACTTCTTCTCACAAAGCAACCACGTTGAAAATAGAAAATCATCACCAATTTCTGAGGAATTTTTAATTATATACAAGACATGTATCGCGTATGGTTCTCTGGTCTCTGCTTGGAACACTTTTGTTTAAACTCGGCAATTAATTTTGCTTTAACGTGTAATTCACTAACACTTATGACTTAGCATGCGAGTTTACAATAGTTGTTACTGATTACATTTAACAACCGGCTTTAAAATCTACTATTTTCTATAGCTTAGCAGCAAACTCCTCCTCTATTTAATTCGAATAGTTGAGCGACAAAAGAACAAGCCTTTGTGCCAGTCAACTTTCCACAAAGTAAGTGACTGATTGTAGACTGCTATAACATAAACCTCTCTCAACGACCAGCGCGAGTTAAAATCTCAGAGTTTTGCTTTATGACACGATTTTATACAAAGTCTCGAGTTTCAAACGCTGTAAAACCAGCATTTGGCCACTTCTTAAATGTCTTAATTCCAAAACATTCCGTGTTAATGCTCCGAACTGAACCGAACGTTGTGTCTGCCATATTTCGAACTGCGACAGTTCACAGTTGTTGAGTACATGCGGTGCGTACGAGAGTTCTAGCGCCGGTCAAACTTATGAAGAAGTCTTTTCTAGCGCCTTCGCTTCTTCATTTTCTAATCTTTCCGATTTCTCGCCTTGAGATTCCTGTTTAAAGCGCCTCCATTTCGCTCTGCGGTTTTGAAACCAGGTCTTTACTTGTCGTTCTGTTAACCCAAGAACCTTTGACAGTTGCTTGCGCTCCGGCGGCGAGAGATACTTCTGATTCTCAAAAATCTTCTCTAGCTCCATAGTTTGCTCGTTAGAGAACCGAACCTGGCCACCTTTCTTCTTCTGCGGCTTGGGTAAAAACAGATTCCAGGCACCTAAAAGTAAAGAAGCGACGGAAATGATTACAGATGCAACAATTTCTGCGGGTTAAATTGAGGTCTAAGTTGGGTGCGAATGCTGCGGCAGTATTTCCGTTGAGTTTTACTCCCAAATTTTCGCTTCTGGAAATCTTATTATGTGCTAAAAACAAAATTTTTCTGAGGGTGAATTTCTCTAGATTCCGAGTTCGGGATGAACACACGCGGTTTTCAGGAAGTGCACGTTAATCAGGTGGTGTTCAACGCGTCAATGCTGTCATGAAGAGCGAGTCTTACGAAAGCGCACAACAGTATTCAAGTAAACTGCCAAATGGTACAGCGCTTGGTGAACTGGGCAACACAAAACTTCATTAAATGACTTTATGCTCTTATCACTTACTTCACAGCCAGAAGAAAGCGCTGTAGAAAAAGCCAACATGAAATACTTTGCTAATCCGGCCATGTATCCTACTGAGCGGTCTATCGGGAGTTAGTGAAATCAAATTCATCGACTGAACGAACTAGAACTCAATAGGGGTAATCGATTCCAATATCTCACTGAACGAAAGAAATCACTTCACGCTAGTGACCTTAGCACAGCATTTTACACTCAAACTTTGTTATTCAACTGACTAGCTAGAGAGTTATCGACTCACTGTGATCGTTGTAGGCTTCATAAACACTGGGTATGCTCGGCGCATGGAAACCGAAGCCCCTCGGGGAATGATAAGGCGTGAATGGGCTGCTCAGATTATTGTAGGTTCGCGGTGGAGGCAGATGAAAAGCTGGTGATAGGCAAGGTGGTTTAGGTACCTCGCACATTGTTGAAGTGCAGATGGAAGCTTGAGGTCGTTGCGATCCCGAGCTCAGAATATCATCAATATAAAACGACGATGAGTTGTACGGCGGGAAGACATTGAGACTTCTATTCCAGTCGCAGTGCTGCATATTTACCGATGTCTTCGCTTCTTCAAGATGGACGGATACCTTGGGCGCTGTTTTCGCTACAGATTGTGGGACTATCTGTCCCTGTCAGGCTAGGTACGGTGTTATATACCTCGTACAAAGAACTGAAACAACTGTGTTATGTTGAAATTAGCAACTAATGACCGCAATTTAGATACCGCACTGTGATTGGTTGCTTGACATATTAATAGATGTTCCTTTTGATAAGCCACTGAGTGACAAAGCCAAGAAATTGACCCGTTTGGTTGGCCTGTCATAGGAGTCGACAGCGGTCGTTTCCGTACGGGTATAACTTGATAACAAAAAACATATACATCGAGTTTACATAGACCTTTCCTTTAATGGGCCTCGAGACTGCAAGATTCGCCGCAGACAAGAGACAAAACCAAACGGATTATGCTCCGAGTCTTTGTTGGTTAAGGTTAATGGTGAACTGAACACTGTTTGGTCGCGATTTGATTAGTTCGTTTATGAGGCTTACAACAGTGCGTTTGATAATGGACAGTCTAACACCCTGAGGCGCCCTGCGGACCTGGGTTGACAATAGAGGGTGTTATCAATTAATGATAATTAATTAGCAGACATTTTACAACATTCCACGCTTTTATTTTTCTAATCAACATTCACAAAATTGCTTTGTTCGAACAGGGAGGAGACACTGAACCGACAGGTGCCACTGATCAAATTCTAATTAAAACCCAAACAAATTGAAATAATACCTCGAACTGAACGAGAAAGGGAGAAAAGCGAAGCCGTGATTATTTTCCCCGCATCTAAGCCGCATTGTGAAATAAGAACAATCCAACCAGATATCACTGTTATTCGCACGGCTGATATGTTAACAGAGTAGATTTGATCAGAGACATGATACGCGTAATACACAAGTAATTTAGCCGAGGTCCTTGTTTTGAGGTTACTCGCTCGAACCCAGAATTACTTAGTGATGAAAGAAAAAAAAAAACCCACACGTACAAAGTTATCTCAAGGTGAAGTTTCAAAATGTTTGAAGATCTGAACATGTTGTTTCAAGCCAACACTACGAAAGAACTAAACAAATACATTATCGCAATGGAAAAAGCCATGAAACAAAAAAGTCAGTTTTGTACGCACAAACAAATGTGTACCGTGTGGTAATAATACAACCAAAATAGCCTATTGAAAAGGGATCACACATTAGCGCTAAAAGTTACACCATTTCAAAAGTCATTTATATCTTTCAATGCACCCAAAGAACACGCTTGAAATCACAGTTGAAACACAATAAGTCTTTTAAGAAGGTGCCTTAAAACCCAGGTGTTTTAGCGGCATTATCTTTGCCACAGAGATCTACAGCGTTTTAACGTGCTTGTTGAGAGGGCAAAGATTCTATGAAATAGCTTATCTGTGGTCGTGGTTTATCGAAGAGACCCGCGCTCAAATATGTTAAGTGCCCGAATGGAACGAATGAGTGCTGTATCAAATTTGGTAAGCAAAATCTATACAGGAGAGCTGAACTTATAAAGAGCAATTAATTTGGCGAACATTGGTTTTTAGGGATGGAGAAATGAGCTTACAGAAGGAATTACTTCGGCTCAAACGCGTGCTAAGTTCGCAGTTTGCGGCATAATTCCACGTAACTCGATCACACAGAAGCGTGCGAACGAGGGAAAAGATGTATTGTCGCCTGTCTCTTTAACACGAGGCTAGATGAAATCGGCGATAATTTTTTCCATTTTAAAACATGGCAATTTCACAGGTCTCTCAAGAAACAGTATCTTATTTCAAAACTTAAGCAAACAACCAATCTCGGCTTTTCATCCAAAGCACCGCCACCTGCCTGTTGTGACGTCACTGGTCGACGCCTAGCCATCGTGGAGGTATGGCAGAGATCTGTTCTGGATTAGAAATTTTAAGCGGGTTTCGTTGAATGTTGGCATTTTTCATTGTGATCGTGTGCTCTTGGGATTAACACTCCTTTCTCCAAGGTTTTTAGCGTAATTTCTCAATGATCTATTATGTAATTCGTGGTGCTAAACCTTTCCTTGAAGATTTCTTCTTCTGACGTCCGAATTTTTTTTGTTTTCATCTCCTCATCATCAGATGCGAAATTTTGTCTGCTGTGTGTATAAATATTGAATTCGTTTTTGAATTGTTAGTTTATGGGTGGGTGGGGAAGTTATTTAAGGAATGAAAGTTAGTTCAAGCAAGAATAATTTATAATGCTTTAAAACACTTTACGGAACAATTCTTTATTTTATCACAAAAAAGCATAAAAAATGTCGAGTACATTTGTTTTAAAAACTGAAAAGAATGCGCACGTAACTACTCGCTGAGGAATTTTTCCTTGTTGATCATGGCTGCATCAAGTCTGTTGTTACTGTAGTAGGAACAGTGGGTGTAGGTCAGTTAATGATGTGATGTTATTTCCGTTGCAATATCATCCAGGACACTTCGCAGTGAGATAAAATTATCAATTCATCTAAATCACGAATATTACAATAAACAGAGGTACAGAAATATTAGTTACAAAGCATGAAGTACATTCACGATATTCCCCATCGAATGAATTGGATTAAGCTGTTCACTGAAGTTGCGCGTGGTACATGAAAGGATAGATCTGAATTCATACCGTGTCAGTGTGAAAGCTTTGCAACTTTTGGACGGTCGATAGGTGTAGAAAGGATTTTAATGACTATTTAGAGGGCAGAGTCCGCCTGTTTACAGCAATATAAGTACGGAAAGCTTGCACGATTTTGTATATTCCAGAAACGTTTGTACAATCGTCTTGCCATCACAGTGGGACAAATAAAACCTCAGTCTTTGGGGCAAAGATCAGAAATAAGTAAGGCATTATCCGTCAGTTTGCAAACTGAGCTATAAAGTCTAGCAGTGATAACTCAGTGATTAAGCGTATAAAGTATTTAAAGCTTTAATCTGTGAAAGCGTCAAAGTACAGTGTAAATATTACAAATCCGAAACTCGTGCTCCTTATGCCACAAGGTCTCTAAATAAGTCTGTTGAACACAGCCACGAAAATTTTGGCCTTTACCCCGCGATGTTAAACAAATGTGCTTGTTAAACTAAATGATGTTCCTGATATCGTATTGTGTTACAGATAAGGCATTTGTTAGGTTATTTATCTGAAGTCTGCTTTCGCTGTAGCATGTCATTCCCTTCTCTAGCAATTCTATGTAAAGGTCAAGTGCTATCCGCTGTTCTATCGTCGCGTACCGTTTATGCGGGTTGTCACCATGGCTCAGTTCTTGCGAATATGTGGTGGGCATCAACACAATTAAAGAAAATACAAATTGCGCACAGTAACACAGTCGTCGCGAGTTTTCTTTTATGAATCTGTTCCAAACAACTGTTTAGTGTACTTCAACTGACCTCTGTTGGATTAGTGCAAAGCTGAGTCCACTTGTCGAGATTTTAATAAGACTTTATAACCACAGCTAAAGTTGGGTCAAAAAGGACTTTGTTCGAACGTTCAAGTAATTCGAAAATCCAGCTATTCCCTAATTTCCTCAGATTATCCTGCTTGCTGATAATAGGGGAAATATTTTCGACAAGTGCATGCAACCAATAGCTATAAATATCTTATAACTCTTGAAAATCCAGCTAAAAATCGTGATTGCTTTTAGTAACGGTGATTCATTCGATTTTGTGTGTTTCTCGAATTAATGGTTTGCATATCTGAAGCTCATGTCGCTTTAATAGCTAGTACTAGTTGATCGAATTTTTCTCTTCAATATTTGAAAGCTTGACCATTCATCAACGTTCTAAATATCACTTTAAAATCTGAAGTCTTCTCCTCTCATTTTTTTTTTACTTCGTCTTCGATTAAAGCTCTGTTTGTAAATTTACTGTGTTTCTCAGAACACAGATTACTTGAGGACGCTTTACTAGTCTTAAATGAGACACTTACTAACCGAGTGGAAATTTCTTTCAAAAGGCATTCAACCCGGGCATTCAAAACTTTCAATTTGGGAAATTCATTCCTTGCTACGTGTCGAAATTCTTGTCAAATAAGTAAAGAACTATTCCATTTAGGCCTGACAATGCATCAGCTCTGATGGATTTTTAATAGAGATAAAGTAAGCGATAACGAAGACATTCTAAAAATGCGCAAACTTGTTTACAGCAATTCACTTTACGTGATAAACTGCGTCAAAACCACATTTTTTCAGCGAGATTTTCAACGAGATAAAAAACACTTTAGCGAGACAAGCGCAATGTTTCAAACTTTGAGCGCAAACAGCGACAAAGAGTGAGAAAAACCTGTGAATTCTCGATGTTTTACGCAGAGGGCACGTTTTGACCGAAGATTGTTAGGTGAAGATTGTGCTGAAACCTCAACAAGGAAACAGCTTCCGTTGCGAGTTAATAAAAGTCTGGAGTTTGTCAGCCTCAAAGCTTATTAATAACACAGAAATTGAGCTTGTTGGGGAGACACCTCTCCACCTACGATTGCTCATTCAAAACTCATTTAGATCCCGGCCATAAATTGCTTCTCAGATCGAGCAAAACGTGGCAAAAACCAGGCAAACTGAACGTACAAGCATGTCTCCACGACCTACAGCATTTGCTGAGCGTTCCTGATGTTTCCGGCACTGACAAATATCTGAAGATATACTGGTATCTGTTTGTCTGGTTACAATACGCTGATAAGAAAAAGTTCGCTTCTAGCACGTTATCAAAAGTAAATACGCATGGTTTCCAGCTCGTCTTTTTTTGGACATCAACAAAAGTTCTCAGACGATTTTCAGCCAGACTATTCTCAACTTAATTCTGGGTCATCGTTTGATCGGCTTAGATCAACATTTTTTTCCTCAATACTTAATCCTGATTTCTTTCAGACGCCCTTCCTATAACTTAACCTATCAATGGCCTGTACTCCCTTGACGGTATGTCCCCTTTTTACAACAAACAAAACAACAAATAGTTGCAAAACATCACAGTAATTAATTGGACTGCCTTAATGACCAGCAACAAAACCTTACTGAACATTGCCTTTCCATTACGAAGCAAATACCCTCTACCCCATGTCGCAATACCAATAAAAGACACTTTAAAATACAAGACCCCCAGCGCGTTTAAAGGTCAAATGAATACATGATTTTTACCCCCAAACAAGTTGGCAAAGATTCATGCAAGTTGTCTAGTTTTACGCCAATCATACCAGAAAGTTCCAACTTGGCTCCGAGTATTAAATTGAAAACAATAGAAATCATCAATTTTTCTACAAACCTCGGTGCAATCTATACCTTCCCCCTCCCCTACGGCTAGGAGCCAAAACTAAGTGCGTCGAAATGCGTCCAACTGTTCATAGGCCTTGCGGCAAAATGCTCCAGACATGTTCAGATGTAGTGCTGAGGTCAGAGAGGGACGTCGGTTGATTTTCAGATGTCTATCACGGCAGAAATCCACTGCTTTTTTCACAGAGTGAAGTACTTTTACGATCTGATGGGAAAGCCTAAAGCATCTCATCTGGTCTCTTGCTTTTTGGCGGTCGAAGATCATAAAAACTTTCAGAAGTTAACAATCAGCGTATGCCAGGCTTCTAACTTTTATGTTAAACATGAGAACTTGTTTTGGTAACCTGGGTCTTTCTGGGCGTTTCTAGAGTCTGTTGTAGTAAATGGGGCTGTGAGAGGGTCTAATAATTTGGCTTTATCCGCACTTCCCCGTCGCAAGCATACCTGTGTGAACCTCCCCCAAGTCTAGTAGCCGGTCTAGTAGCAGCCTGTTACCATCTTGTTCCACGTTTTGCTCTTCAGAATTTCAGAAGTTAGTTGTTCTACGAAGTTAGTTCTGTTTCTACTGGGACCGGGTAACTGGTTCACCTGAGGTAGCGTTGGATACTGGAAATTTAACTCTAAGGGCCTCTTTACACGACCCCGGGTTGCTTTTTAGCCCGGGTTGAATCACCGCGGCGGGTAACCCTTTTGCAGTCAAATGTTTATAAGCGTTTACATGAAAAAAGTTGTCAAGCCGGGTCAGCCCCCTTTGCCGGGTAACCCTTGTCGAGAGGCGAGAAGGGTTAAAATTTCCTCAATTCTTACATGTAAACAGTGGGCAAAAAACTAACCCGGGTTGGTACTTTCAGTCAAATAACCACGTTTCGTTTCTTTTGTTGCTTTTTAGATCAGGGCCTCCCACCATTCCGTTATCCTTTCTAGGTTTTTTGTTTCTCATCTTTTTCAAGCCATGTTTTCAGCTTTTGATCGGTAGAAAGGCTGGCCCAGGTTGGGCTCGAAGCAAACCACACTCGCTATTGCAGACTGATAACCCAGGTTGGTGTAAAGTGTTAATTATTAGCACTCTCTGCCAGTGTCTGTGGTGATTCAACCCGGGGTCGTGTAAAGAGGCCCTAAGGCGGTCATTGTAAAACGAGACTGTGGACTGTAGAATGAGGACTGCGGACTGTAGACTGTGGGCCAGGGGTAAAATGCAGACTGCAGACTACAAACTTTTATGTATAAATCGTATTTCCATTCTCGAGTGCTGGTCGTAAACAGGATTATCCAGGATAAACACAGTGCAAGTCTGCATTCTGGTAAGTGTCAACTAGGACTCGGGATTCCGACCTTCCAAAGTTGGAATGTTTTCTAAATCAGTTTCGATTTAATTACAATGGACCTGAATTTGTCTTCATTTCCGCAATCATAAAAACATATAATCGAAATATGATAATTACCGTGGACCATATAGGAACTCAACAAATTATTTTTCGATTAAACTTTTTACTCAATTTTTTGTTATCAAAATGTGTATCTTGTAATTTTCTAAGCATACAACCACAGGTAGCCCAAGCTTACTATGTGAGCGTCATATTATCAACATACATTGCAAGAGTTCAATACAGAACATAGTTAATAATTAAATATACGGAGCGTAGTTAATAATTAAATATGACCTTCGTTTTAAGAGATTGTATGGAAAATACTGCCTTCTGTCGCTGTAAAGTGTAAGAAATGGGCAATAAAATTTTCCTTTGAACTCACCTAAATTGTTTTGTTGTGGTTTCTTACGATTCTACAGCGTTGAAGACGTCTTAACGTTAAATTGAATTTCGGTTTTCACCTGTTCACAAAGGGTCTTAACCCGCCGCTAAGAATCTCTTACCGCTGTAAAATCATAAGAAACGACAAGAAGACAACTTATAAGTGAGTTTAGGGGAAAAATGAATATATTACCAACTTTGAGCAGTTTTGCGACAGAAATTTTTCTCATACAGTCTCTTACAGCGAAGTTCATATCTATTTATTATGTTCTGTATTGAACTCTTACAATGTATGTTGATATTATGACGCTCACATAATAAGCTTGGGTTACCTGTGATGCAACGTGGATTTCTACCGCAAAAAGCCGACTCATAAACATCGCTTAATGTATAACTCAGATTTTTACCACAAAAATTCGAGTTGTCTAATTTCTGAATAGTCAACTCGGATTCCTACTGCAAAAATCCCAGTTGTGTAATTTTCAGAAACCACATTTTTTCTCAAAAATTTGAGTTTTTTGTTTCTAAATGCATAACTCGGATTTTCTCAGTCAACGGCACATGACATTAGTGAAGTTACAGATGTATCTCTTTGATGCAGCTGTCCGACGCCTGGTTAGCTCAGTTGGTAGAGCGCCAGTTTGCTGTGCGGGAGGTCGAGGCTTCGAGCTCCAAACCGGACCAACACTAAGAGTCTTAACATAACTGAGGATAATGAGCTGCCTTTATAATTAAAACTGCAAATGGTTAGATAGAAGATAGTTTTATGCAGCTGTCTCCTGCCTGGTTAGGTTAGTTGGTAGAGCGCCACTCTGCT